>CAJQUN010000802.1:105238-186765 GCA_907163345.1 Haberlea rhodopensis | reverse complement strand
TATTTTTGATGAGTTTACGAGTTATATGTCTTCGTAAAAAAATTCATTTTGTACATTTTTGAACATCAAGTTTGAGTAATTTTCTTGTTTGGAAGATTTTTCACATTTCGGACTTTTTATTTTATTTTTTGATACGTTCCGATTTCATGCAAATATTCGAGTATATGTCTTGAGAACATCATTTTCTTGGTTAGAAGTTGTTTTGAGAAATTTTCAAAATTTGGAAGTTTTTTTATTTGTTGATAAATTTCGACTTTGTGCGAATGTTAGAGTATATGTCTTGAGTACATCATTTTCTTTTTTGGAAGAAGTTTTTGAGAAATTTTGAAATTACGGACATTTTTTTATTTTTGATAAATTTCGATTTCGTGCGAATATTCGAGTATATGTCTTGAGTACATCATTTTCTTGGTTCGAAGAAGTTTTGAGAAATCCTCACAATTACGATGTTTTTTAATTTTTTGATAAATTTTTATTTCTATGAATATTCGATTATGTCTTGAGTATATCTTTTTTTGTTGGAAGAAGGTTTTGAGCAATTTTCACAATTACGTAAGTTTTTTAGTTTTTGATAAATTTCGATTTGTGTGCGAATATTGTTATATGTCTTCATAAACCAATTCAATTTTTGGAATTTTAACAGTTAGTCTTGAGTACAATTTCTTGTTTGGAAGAAGGTTTTGAGAAATTTTCAGAATTACGTATTTTTTTATTTTTTGATAAATTTCGACTTGTGCGAATATATGTTTTGAGTATATCATTTTCTTGGTTCGAATAAGTATTTGAGAAATTTTAACAATTTCGGACGTTTTTTTGATTTTTTGATAAATTTCTATTTCGTGCAATTATAAGAGTATGTGTCTTGAGTACATAATTTTCTTGGTTGGAAGAAGGTTTTGAGAAATTTTCAGAATTACGTAAGTTTTTTGATTTTTTGATAAATTTCGATTTCGTGCGAATATTCGAGTATATGTTTTGAGTATATCATTTTCTTGGTTCGAATAAGTATTTGAGAAATTTTAACAATTTCGGACGTTTTTTGATTTTTTGATAAATTTCTATTTCGTGCAATTATAAGAGTATGTGTCTTGTCTTGAGTACATTTATCTTGGTTGGAAGAAGGTTTTGAGAAATTTTCAGAAATTACGTAAGTTTTTTGATTTTTTGATAAATTTCGATTTCGTGCGAATATTCGAGTATATTTTGAGTATATCATTTTCTTGGTTCGAATAAGATTTGAGAAATTTTAACAATTTCGGACGTTTTTTTGATTTTTTGATAAATTTCTATTTCGTGCAATTATAAGAGTATGTGTCTTGAGTACATAATTTTCTTGGTTGGAAGAAGGTTTGAGAAATTTTCAGAAATTACGTAAGTTTTTTGATTTTTTGATAAATTTCGATTTCGTGCGAATATTCGAGTATATGTTTTGAGTACATCATTTTCTTGGTTCGAATAAGTATTTGAGAAATTTTAACAATTTCGGACGTTTTTTTGATTTTTTGATAAATTTCTATTTCGTGCAATTATAAGAGTATGTGTCTTGAGTACATAATTTTCTTGGTTGGAAGAAGGTTTTGAGAAATTTTCAGAAATTACGTAAGTTTTTTGATTTTTTGATAAATTTCGATTTCGTGCGAATATTCGAGTATATGTTTTGAGTACATCATTTTCTTGGTTCGAATAAGTATTTGAGAAATTTTAACAATTTCGGACGTTTTTTTTGATTTTTTGATAAATTTCTTTTCGTGCAATTATAAGAGTATGTGTCTTGAGTACATAATTTTCTTGGTTGGAAGAAGGTTTTGAGAAATTTTCAGAATTACGTAAGTTTTTTGATTTTTTGATAAATTCGATTTCGTGCGAATATTCGAGTATATGTTTTGAGTATATCATTTTCTTGGTTCGAATAAGTATTTGAGAAATTTTAACAATTTCGGACGTTTTTTTTATGTTTTGATAAATTTCTATTTCGTGCAATTATAAGAGTATGTGTCTTGAGTACATTGTTTTCTTGGTTGGAAGAAGGTTTTGAGAAATTTTCAGAATTACGTAAGTTTTTTGATTTTTTGATAAATTTCGATTTCGTGCGAATATTCGAGTATATGTTTTGAGTACATCATTTTCTTGGTTCGAATAAGTATTTGAGAAATTTTAACAATTTCGGACGTTTTTTTTGATTTTTTGATAAATTTCTATTTCGTGCAATTATAAGAGTATGTGTCTTGAGTACATAATTTTCTTGGTTGGAAGAAGGTTTTGAGAAATTTTCAGAAATTACGTAAGTTTTTTGATTTTTTGATAAATTTCGATTTCGTGCGAATATTCGAGTATATGTCTTGAGTATATCATTTTCTTGGTTCGAATAAGTATTTGAGAAATTTTAACAATTTCGGACGTTTTTTTGATTTTTTGATAAATTTCTATTTCGTGCAATTATAAGAGTATGTGTCTTGAGTACATTGTTATCTTGGTTGGAAGAAGGTTTTGAGAAATTTTCAGAATTACGTAAGTTTTTTGATTTTTTGATAAATTTCGATTTCGTGCGAATATTCGAGTATATGTCTAGAGTACATCATTTTCTTGGTTCGAATAAGTATTTGAGAAATTTTAACAATTTCGGACGTTTTTTTTTTTTTTGATAAATTTCTATTTCGTGCAATTATAAGAGTATGTGTCTTGAGTAATAATTTTCTTGGTTGGAAGAAGGTTTTGAGAAATTTTCAGAATTACGTAAGTTTTTTGATTTTTTGATAAATTTCGATTTCGTGCGAATATTCGAGTATATGTCTTGAGTATATCATTTTCTTGGTTCGAATAAGTATTTGAGAAATTTTAACAATTTCGGACGTTTTTTTTATTTTTTGATAAATTTCTATTTCGTGCAATTATAAGAGTATGTGTCTTGAGTACATAATTTTCTTGGTTGGAAGAAGGTTTTGAGAAATTTTCAGAATTACGTAAGTTTTTTGATTTTTTGATAAATTTCGATTTCGTGCGAATATTCGAGTATATGTCTTGAGTACATCATTTTCTTGGTTCGAATAAGTATTTGAGAAATTTTAACAATTTCGGACGTTTTTTTTGATTTTTTGATAAATTTCTATTTCGTGCAATTATAAGAGTATGTGTCTTGAGTACATAATTTTCTTGGTTGGAAGAAGGTTTTGAGAAATTTTCAGAATTACGTAAGTTTTTTGATTTTTTGATAAATTTCGATTTCGTGCGAATATTCGAGTATATGTTTTGAGTATATCATTTTCTTGGTTCGAATAAGTATTTGAGAAATTTTAACAATTTCGGACGTTTTTTTGATTTTTTGATAAATTTCTATTTCGTGCAATTATAAGAGTATGTGTCTTGAGTACATAATTTTCTTGGTTGGAAGAAGGTTTTGAGAAATTTTCAGAATTACGTAAGTTTTTTGATTTTTTGATAAATTTCGATTTCGTGCGAATATTCGAGTATATGTCTTGAGTACATCATTTTCTTGGTTCGAATAAGTATTTGAGAAATTTTAACAATTTCGGACGTTTTTTTTGATTTTTTGATAAATTTCTATTTCGTGCAATTATAAGAGTATGTGTCTTGAGTACATAATTTTCTTGGTTGGAAGAAGGTTTTGAGAAATTTTCAGAAATTACGTAAGTTTTTTGATTTTTTGATAAATTTCGATTTCGTGCGAATATTCGAGTATATGTCTTGAGTATATCATTTTCTTGGTTCGAATAAGTATTTGAGAAATTTTAACAATTTCGGACGTTTTTTTTGATTTTTTGATAAATTTCTATTTCGTGCAATTATAAGAGTATGTGTCTTGAGTACATAATTTTCTTGGTTGGAAGAAGGTTTTGAGAAATTTTCAGAATTACGTAAGTTTTTTGATTTTTTGATAAATTTCGATTTCGTGCGAATATTCGAGTATATGTCTTGAGTACATCATTTTCTTGGTTCGAATAAGTATTTGAGAAATTTTAACAATTTCGGACGTTTTTTGATTTTTTGATAAATTTCTATTTCGTGCAATTATAAGAGTATGTGTCTTGAGTAATAATTTTCTTGGTTGGAAGAAGGTTTTGAGAAATTTTCAGAATTACGTAAGTTTTTTGATTTTTTGATAAATTTCGATTTCGTGCGAATATTCGAGTATATGTCTTTGAGTATATCATTTTCTTGGTTCGAATAAGTATTTGAGAAATTTTAACAATTTCGGACGTTTTTTTGATTTTTTGATAAATTTCTATTTCGTGCAATTATAAGAGTATGTGTCTTGAGTACATAATTTTCTTGGTTGGAAGAAGGTTTTGAGAAATTTTCAGAATTACGTAAGTTTTTTGATTTTTTGATAAATTTCGATTTCGTGCGAATATTCGAGTATATGTCTTGAGTACATCATTTTCTTGGTTCGAATAAGTATTTGAGAAATTTTAACAATTTCGGACGTTTTTTTGATTTTTTGATAAATTTCTATTTCGTGCAATTATAAGAGTATGTGTCTTGAGTAAATAATTTTCTTGGTTGGAAGAAGGTTTTGAGAAATTTTCAGAATTACGTAAGTTTTTTGATTTTTTGATAAATTTCGATTTCGTGCGAATATTCGAGTATATGTTTTGAGTATATCATTTTCTTGGTTCGAATAAGTATTTGAGAAATTTTAACAATTTCGGACGTTTTTTTGATTTTTGATAAATTTCTATTTCGTGCAATTATAAGAGTATGTGTCTTGAGTACATTGTTTTCTTGGTTGGAAGAAGGTTTTGAGAAATTTTCAGAATTACGTAAGTTTTTTGATTTTTTGATAAATTTCGATTTCGTGCGAATATTCGAGTATATGTCTAGAGTACATCATTTTCTTGGTTCGAATAAGTATTTGAGAAATTTTAACAATTTCGGACGTTTTTTTTTTTTTTTGATAAATTTCTATTTCGTGCAATTATAAGAGTATGTGTCTTGAGTAAATAATTTTCTTGGTTGGAAGAAGGTTTTGAGAAATTTTCAGAATTACGTAAGTTTTTGATTTTTTTGATAAATTTCGATTTCGTGCGAATATTCGAGTATATGTTTTGAGTATATCATTTTCTTGGTTCGAATAAGTATTTGAGAAATTTTAACAATTTCGGACGTTTTTTTTGATTTTTGATAAATTTCTATTTCGTGCAATTATAAGAGTATGTGTCTTGAGTACATTATTTTCTTGGTTGGAAGAAGGTTTTGAGAAATTTTCAGAAATTACGTAAGTTTTTTGATTTTTTGATAAATTTCGATTTCGTGCGAATATTCGAGTATATGTTTTGAGTATATCATTTTCTTGGTTCGAATAAGTATTTGAGAAATTTTAACAATTTCGGACGTTTTTTTGATTTTTGATAAATTTCTATTTCGTGCAATTATAAGAGTATGTGTCTTGAGTACATAATTTTCTTGGTTGGAAGAAGGTTTTGAGAAATTTTCAGAATTACGTAAGTTTTTTGATTTTTTGATAAATTTCGATTTCGTGCGAATATTCGAGTATATCTTTGAGTACATCATTTTCTTGGTTCGAATAAGTATTTGAGAAATTTTAACAATTTCGGACGTTTTTTTGATTTTTGATAAATTTCTATTTCGTGCAATTATAAGAGTATGTGTCTTGAGTACATAATTTTCTTGGTTGGAAGAAGGTTTTGAGAAATTTTCAGAATTACGTAAGTTTTTTGATTTTTTGATAAATTTCGATTTCGTGCGAATATTCGAGTATATGTCTAGAGTACATCATTTTCTTGGTTCGAATAAGTATTTGAGAAATTTTAACAATTTCGGACGTTTTTTTTGATTTTTTGATAAATTTCTATTTCGTGCAATTATAAGAGTATGTGTCTTGAGTAATAATTTTCTTGGTTGGAAGAAGGTTTTGAGAAATTTTCAGAATTACGTAAGTTTTTTGATTTTTTGATAAATTCGATTTCGTGCGAATATTCGAGTATATGTTTTGAGTATATCATTTTCTTGGTTCGAATAAGTATTTGAGAAATTTTAACAATTTCGGACGTTTTTTTTTTTTTTTGATAAATTTCTATTTCGTGCAATTATAAGAGTATGTGTCTTGAGTAAATAATTTTCTTGGTTGGAAGAAGGTTTTGAGAAATTTTCAGAATTACGTAAGTTTTTTGATTTTTTGATAAATTTCGATTTCGTGCGAATATTCGAGTATATGTTTGAGTATATCATTTTCTTGGTTCGAATAAGTATTTGAGAAATTTTAACAATTTCGGACGTTTTTTTGATTTTTGATAAATTTCTATTTCGTGCAATTATAAGAGTATGTGTCTTGAGTACATTGTTATCTTGGTTGGAAGAAGGTTTTGAGAAATTTTCAGAATTACGTAAGTTTTTTGATTTTTTGATAAATTTCGATTTCGTGCGAATATTCGAGTATATGTCTTGAGTATATCATTTTCTTGGTTCGAATAAGTATTTGAGAAATTTTAACAATTTCGGACGTTTTTTTTGATTTTTGATAAATTTCTATTTCGTGCAATTATAAGAGTATGTGTCTTGAGTACATAATTTTCTTGGTTGGAAGAAGGTTTTGAGAAATTTTCAGAATTACGTAAGTTTTTTGATTTTTTGATAAATTCGATTTCGTGCGAATATTCGAGTATATGTCTTGAGTACATCATTTTCTTGGTTCGAATAAGTATTTGAGAATTTTAACAATTTCGGACGTTTTTTTTTGATTTTTTGATAAATTTCTATTTCGTGCAATTATAAGAGTATGTGTCTTGAGTATATTTTCTTGGTTGGAAGAAGGTTTTGAGAAATTTTCAGAATTACGTAAGTTTTTTGATTTTTTGATATAATTTCGATTTCGTGCGAATATTCGAGATATGTCAAGAGTACATCATTTTCTCGGTTCGAATAAGTAATTTGAGAATTGTAACAATTTTCGGACTTTTTTTTTGAATTTTGATCAATTTCTCTTTCGTGCAATTATAGAGAGTATGTGTCTTGATTAAATACTTTTTCTTGGTTGGAAGAGGTTTGAGAAATTTTCAGAAACTACGTAAGTTTTTTGATTTTTTGATAAATTTCGATTTCGTGCGAATATTCGAGTATATGTTTTTGAGTATATCATTTTCTTGGTTCGAAAGTATTTGAGAAATTTTACTATTTCGGACGTTTTTTGATTTTTTTGATAAATTTCTTTTTCGGGCAATTAAGAGTATGTGTCTGAGTAAATAAATTTCTTGGTGGAAGAAGGTTTTAGAAATTTTCAGAAATTACGTAAGTTTTTTGATTTTTTGATAAATTCGATTTCGTGCGAAAATTCGAGTATATTTTTGAGTATATCATTTTCTTGGTTCGAAATAGTATTTGAGAAATTTTAACAATTTCGGACGTTTTTTTATGTTTTGATAAATTTATATTTCGTGCAATTATAAGAGTATGTGTCTTGAGTACATTGTTATCTTGGTTGGAAGAAGGTTTTGAGAAATTTTCAGAAATTACGTAAGTTTTTTTTGATTTTTTGATAAATTTCGATTTCGTGCCGAATATTCGAGTATATGTTTTGAGTATATCATTTTCTTGGTTCGAATAAGTATTTGAGAAATAGTAACAATTTCGGACGATTTTTTGATTTTTTGATAAATTTCTTTTTCGTGCAATTATAAGAGTATATGTCTCGAGTAATAATTTTCTTCGTTGAAAGAAGGTTTTTAGAAATTTTCATAAATTACGTATGTTTTTTGATTTTTTTGATAAATTGTCGATTTCGTGCGAATATTCGAGTATATGTTTTGAGTATATCATTTTCTTGGTTCGAATAAGTATTTGAGAAATTCTAACAATTTCGGACGTTTTTTTTTTATGTTTTGATAAATTATATTTCGTGCAATTATAAGAGTATGTGTCTTGAGTACATAATTATACTGGTTGGAAGAAGGTTTTCAAAAAATTTCAGAAATTACGTAAGTTTTTTGAGTTTTTGATAAAGTTCGATTTCTGAGAATATTCGAGTATATGTCTAGAGTACATCATTTTCCCTGTTCGAATAAGTATTATGAGAATTGTAACAATTCGGAAGTTTTTTGATTTTTGATAAATTTCTCTTTCGTGGCAATTAAAAGAGTATGTTTC
Organism: Haberlea rhodopensis; assembly: GCA_907163345.1. NCBI lineage: Eukaryota > Viridiplantae > Streptophyta > Magnoliopsida > Lamiales > Gesneriaceae > Haberlea > Haberlea rhodopensis. The sequence continues at coordinate 178,647 of CAJQUN010000802.1, read as the reverse complement.
CTTGATTAAATACTTTTCTTGGTTGGAAGAAGGTTTTGAGAAATTTTTCAGAAATTAAGTAAGTTTTTTGATTTTTTGATAAATATCGATTTCGTGCGAATATTCGAGTATATGTTTTGAGTATATCATTTTCTTGGTTCGAATAAGTATTTGAGAAATTTTAATAATTTCGGAGGTTTTTTTTTATGTTTTGATAAATTTATATTTCGTGCAATTATAAGAGTATGGTCTTGAGTACATTGTTATCTTGTTGGAAGAAGGTTTTGAGAAATTTTCAGAATTACGTAAGTTTTTTGATTTTTTTATATTTCCGATTGCGTGCGAATATTCGAGTATATGTCTAGAGTACATCATTTTCTCGGTTCGAATAAGTATTTTCGAAATTGTAACAATTTCGGAAGTTTTTTGTAAATTTCTCTTTCGTGCAATTAAAAGAGTATGTGTCTTGATTAAATACTTTTCTTGGTTGGAAGAAGGTTTTGAAAAATTTTCAGAAATACGTAAGTTTTGATTTTTTTGATAAATTTCGATTTTGTGCGAATATTCGAGTATAGGTTTTGAGTATATCATTTTCTTGGTTCGAATAAGTATTCGAGAAATTTAACAATTTTCGGACGTTTTTGATTTTTTTGATAATTTCTATTTCGTGCAATTATAAGAGTAATGTGTCTTGAGTACATAATTATATTGGTTGGAAGAAGGTTTTGAGAAATTTTCAGAAATGTACGTAAGTTTTTTGATTTTTTGATAAATTCGATTTCGTACGAATATTCGAGTATATGTCTAAGAGTACGATCATTTTCTCGGTTCGAATAAGTATTTGAGAAATTGTAACAATTTCGGACTTTTTTTTGATTTTTGATCAATTTCTCTTTCGTGCAATTTAAAAAGTATGCGTCGTTGAGCAATAATTTCTTTCTTGTTGGAAGAATGTTTTGAGAAATTTTCAGAAATTACGTAAGTTTTTGATTTTATGATAAATTTCGTTTCGTGCGAATATCGAGTATATGTTTTGAGTATATCATTTTCTTGGTTCGAATAAGTATTTGAGAAATTTTAACAATTTCGGACGTTTTTTTTATGTTTTGATAAATTTATATTTCGTGCAATTATAAGAGTATGTGTCTTGAGTACATTGTTATCTTGGTTGGAAGAAGGTTTTGAGAAATTTCAGAATTACCGTAAGTTTTTTTGATTTTTTTATAATTCCGATTTCGTGCGAATATTCGAGTATATGTCTAGAGTACATCATTTTCTCGGTTCGAATAAGTATTTGAGAAATTGTAACAATTTCGGAAGTTTTTTTTGATAAATTTCTCTTTCGTGCAATTAAAAGAATATGTGTCTTGATTAAATACTTTTCTTGGTTGGAAGAAGGTTTTGAGAAATTTCAGAAATTACGTAAGTTTTTTGATTTTTTGATAAATTTCGATTTCGTGCGAATATTCGAGTATATGTTTTGAGTATATCATTTTCTTGGTTCGAATAAGTATTCGAGAAATTTTAACAATTTCGGACGTTTTTTTTGATTTTTTGATAAATTTCTATTTCGTGCAATTATAAGAGTATGTGTCTTGAGTACATAGTTATATTGGTTGGAAGAAGGTTTTGAGAAATTTCAGAAATTACGTAAGTTTTTGATTTTTTGATAAATTTCGATTTCGTGTGAATATTCGAGTATATGTCTAGAGTACATCATTTTCTCGGTTCGAATAAGTATTTGAGAAATTGTAAACAATTTCGGACGTTTTTTTGATTTTTGATAAATTTCTCTTTCGTGCAATTAAAGAGTATGTGTCTTGAGTAAATATTTCTTTGGTTGGAAGAAGGTTTTGAGAAATTTTCAGAAATTACGTAAGTTTTTTGATTTTTGATAAATTTCGATTTCGTGCGAATATTCGAGTATATGTTTTGAGTATAATCATTTTCTTGGTTCGAATAAGTATTTGAGAAATTTTAAACAATTTCGGACGTTTTTTGATGTTTTGATAAATTTATATTTCGTGCAATTATAAGAGTATGTGTCTTGAGTACATTGTTATCTTGGTTGGAAGAAGGTTTTGAGAAATTTTCAGAATTACGTAAGTTTTTTGATTTTTTATAAATTCCGATTTCGTGCGAATATTCGAGTATATGTCTAGAGTACATCATTTTCTCGGTTCGAATAAGTATTTGAGAAATTGTAACAATTCGGAAGTTTTTTTGATGTTTTGATAAATTTTCTCTTTCGTGCAATTATAAGAGTATGTGTCTTGAGTACATTGTTATCTTGGTTGGAAGAAAGGTTTTGAGAAATTTTCAGAATTACGTAAGTTTTTTGATTTTTTGATAATTCCGATTTCGTGCGAATATTCGAGTATATGTATAGAGTACATCATTTTCTTGGTTCGAATAAGTATTTTAGAAATTGTAACAATTTCGGAACGTTTTTTTTGATTTTTGATAAATTTCTCTTTCGTGCAATTAAAGAGTATGTGTCTTGAGTACATTGTTATCTTGGTTGGAAGAAAGTTTTGAGAAATTTTCAGAAATTACCTAAGTTTTTTGATTTTTGATAAATTCGATTTCGTGCGAATATTCGAGTATATGTATTAGAGTACAATCATTTTCTTGGTTCAAATAAGTATTTGAGAAATTGTAACAATTTCGGACGTTTTTTTTGATTTTTTGATAAATTTCTCTTTCGTGCAATTCATAAGAGTATGTGTCTTGAGTAAATAATTTTCTTGTTGGAAGAATGTTTTGAGAAATTTTCAGAAATTACGTAAGTTTTTTGATTTTATGATAAATTTCGATTTCGTGCTGAATATTCGAGTATATGTTTTGCGTATAATCATTTTCTTGGTTCGAATAAGTATTTGAGAAATTTTAACTATTTCGGACGTTTTTTTGATTTTTGATAACTTTATATTTCGTGCAATTATAAGAGTATGTGTACTTGAGTAAATAATTTATCTTGGTTGGAAGAAGGTTTTTGAGAAATTTTCAGAAATTACGTAAGTTTTTTGATTTTTTGATAAATTCCGATTTCGTGCGAATATTCGAGTATATGTCTTAGAGTACTATCATTTTCTTCGGTTCGAATAAGTATTTGAGAAATTTTAACAATTTCGGAAGTTTTTTTAATGTTTTGATAAATTTTATCTTTCGTGCAATTATAAGAGTATGTGTCTTGAGTACATTGTTATCTTGGTTGGAAGAAGGTTTTGAGAAATTTTCAGAATTACGTAAGTTTTTTGATTTTATTATAATTCCGATTTCGTGCGAATATTCGAGTATATGTCTAGAGTACATCATTTTCTCGGTTCGAATAAGTATTTGAGAAATTGTAACAAATTCGGAAGTTTTTTGATTTTTTGATAAATTTTTCTTTCGTGCAATTTAAAGAGTATGTGTCTTGAGTACATTGTTATCTTGGTTGGAAGAAGGTTTTGAGAAATTTTCAGAATTACGAAGTTTTTTGATTTTATGATAAATTTCGATTTCGTGCGAATGTTCGAGTATATATTTTGAGTATATCATTTTTTTGGTTCGGATAAGTATTTGAGAAATTGTAACAATTTCGGACGGTTTTTGATTTTTTGATCAATTTCTTTTTCGTGCAATTATAAGAGTGCGTGTCTTGATTAAATACTTTTATTGGTTGGAAGAAGGTTTTGAGAAATTTTCAGAAATTTGTAAGTTTTTGATTTTTTGATAAATTTCGATTTCGTGCGAATATTCGAGTATATGTTTTGAGTATATCATTTTCTTGGTTCGAATAAGTATTTGAGAAATTTAAACAATTTTGGACGTTTTTTTGATGTTTTGATAAATTACTATTTCGTGCAATTATAAAGAGTATGTGTCTTGATTACATTGTTATCTTGATTAGAAGAAGGCTTTGAGAAATTTTCAGAATTACGTAAGTTTTTGATTTTTTTATAAATTCCGATTTCGTGCGAATATTCGAGTATATGTCCAGAGTACATCATTTTCTCGGTTTGAATAAGTATTTGAGAAATTGTAACAATTTCGGACGTTTTTTTGATTTTTTGATCAATTTCTTTTTCGTGCAATTATAAGAGTATGTGTCTTGATTAAATACTTTTCTTGGTTGGAAGAAGGTTTTGAGAAATTTTCAGAAATTACGTAAGTTTTTAAATTTTTTGATAAATTTTGATTTCGTGCGAATATTCGAGTATATGTTTTGAGTATATCATTTTCTTGGTTCGAATAATATTTGAGAAATTGTAACAATTTCGGACGTTTTTTGATTTTTTGATCAATTTCTTTTCCGTGCAATTATAAGAGTATGTGTCTTGATTAAATACTTTTATTGGTTGGAAGAAGGTTTTGAGAAATTTTCAGAAGTTAGGTAAGTTTTTTGATTTTTTTGATAAATTTCGATTTCGTGCGAATATTCGAGTATATATGTTTTGAGTATATCATTTTCTTGGTTCGAATAAGTATTTGAGAAATTTTAACAATTTTTGACGTTTTTTTGATATTTTGATAAATTTCTATTTCGTGCAATTTAAAGAGTATGCGTCTTGAGCAAATAATTTTCTTTGTTGGAAGAATGTTTTGTGAAATTTTCAGAAATAACGTAAGTTTTTTGATTTTATGATAAATTTCGATTTCGTGCGAATATTCGAGTATATGTTTTGAGTATATCATTTTCTTGGTTCAAATAAGTATTTGAGAAATTGTAACAATTTCGGACGTTTTTTGATTTTTTGATCAATTTCTTTTCGTGCAATTATAAGAGTACGTGTCTTGATTAAATACTTTTATTGGTTGTAAGAAGGTTTGAGAAATTTTCAGAAATTACGTAAGTTTTTGATTTTTTGATATATTTCGATTTCGTGAGAATATTCGAGTATATGTCTAGAGTACATCATTTTCCCGGTGCGAATAAGTATTTGAGAAATTGTAACAAGTTCAGACTTTTTTTTTGATTTTTGATCAATTTCTCTTTCGTGCACTTTAAAGAGTATGCGTCTTGAGCAAATATCCGAGTATATGTTTTGAGTATATCATTTTCGAAATTTATCAAAAAATCAAAAAAACGTCCGAAATTGTTACTATTTCTCAAATACTTATTCGAACCAAGAAAATGATGTACTCTAGAATATACTCGAATATTCGCACGAAATCGGAATTTATCAAAAAATCAACATACTTATGTAATTTCTGAAAATTTCTCAAAACCTTCTTCCAACAAATATAATTATGTACTCAAGACATATACTCTTATAATTGCACGAAATAGAAATTTATCAAAAAATCAAAAAAACGTCCGAAATTGTTAAAATTTCTCGAATACTTATTCGAACCAAGAAAATGATATACTCAAAACATATACTCGAATATTCGCACGAAATCGAAATTTATCAAAAAATCAAAAAACTTACGTAATTTCTGAAAATTTCTAAAAACCTTCTTTCAACCAAGAAAATTATTTACTCGAGACACATACTCTTATAATTGCACGAAAAAGAAATTTATCAAAAAATCAAAAAAACGTCCGAAATTGTTACTATTTCTCAAATACTTATTCGAACCAAGAAAATGATGTACTCTAGAATATACTCGAATATTCTCACGAAATCGGAATTATTCAAAAAATAAAAAAACTTACGTAATACTGAAAATTTCTCAAAACCTTCTTCCAACAAAGATAACAATGTACTCAAGACACATACTCTTATAATTGCACGAAATTGAAATTTATCAAAACATTAAAAAAACGTCTGAAATTGTTAAAATTTCTCAAATACTTATTCGAACCAAGAAAATGATATACTCAAAACATATACTCGAATATTCGCACAAAATCGAAATTTATCAAAAAATCAAAAAACTTACGTAATTTCTGAAAATTTCTCAAAACCTTCTTCCAACCAAGAAAAGTATTTAATCAAGACACATACTCTTTTAATTGCACGAAAGAGAAATTTATCAAAAAATCAAAAAAACTTCCGAAATTGTTACAATTTCTCAAATACTTATTCGAACCGAGAAAATGATGTACTCTAGACATATACTCGAATATTCTCACGAAATCGAAATTTATCAAAAAATCAAAAAACTTACGTAATTTCTGAAAATTTCTCAAAACCTTCTTCCAACCAATATAATTATGTACTCAAGACACATACTCTTATAATTGCACGAAATAGAAATTTATCAAAAAATCAAAAAAACGTCCGAAATTGTTAAAATTTCTCAAATACTTATTCGAACCAAGAAAATGATGTACTCTAGACATATACTCGAATATTCGCACGAAATCGGAATTTATCAAAAAATCAAAAAACTTACGTAATTTCTGAAAATTTCTCAAAACCTTCTTCCAACCAATATAATTATGTACTCAAGACACATACTCTTATAATTGCACGAAATAGAAATTTAACAAAACATAAAAAAAAACGTCCGAAATTGTTAAAATTTCTCAAATACTTATTCGAACCAAGAAAATGATATACTCAAAACATATACTCGAATATTCGCACGAAATCAAAATTTATCAAAAACTCAAAAAACTTACGTAATTTCCGAAAATTTCTTAAAACCTTCTTCCAACCAATATAATTATGTACTCAAGACACATACTCTTATAATTGCACGAAATAGAAATTTATCAAAAAATCAAAAAAACTTACGTAATTCTGAAAATTTCTAAAAACCTTCTTCCAACCAAGAAAATTATTTACTCAAGACACATACTCTTATAATTGCACGAAAAAGAAATTTATCAAAAAATAAAAAAAAACGTCCGAAATAGTTAAAATTTCTCAAATACTTATTCGAACCAAGAAAATGATGTACTCTAGACATATACTCGAATATTCGCACGAAATCGGAATTTATAAAAAAATCAAAAAACTTACGTAATTTCTGAAAATTTCTAAAAACCTTCTTCCAACCAAGAAAATTATTTACTCAAGACACATACTCTTATAATTGCACGAAAAAGAAATTGATCAAAAAATCAAAAAAAACGTCCAAAATTGTTTCAATTTCTCAAATACTTATTCGAACCAAGAAAATGATGTACTATCGAATATACTAGAATATTCGCACGAAATCGGAATTTATCAAAAAATCAAAAAACTTACGTAATTTCTGAAAATTTCTCAAAACCTTCTTCCAACCAATATAATTATGTACTCAAGACACATACTCTTATAATTGCACGAAATAGAAATTTATCAAAAAATCAAAAAAACGTCCGAAATTGTTAAAATTTCTCAAATACTTATTCGAACCAAGAAAATGATATACTCAAAACATATACTCGAATATTCGCATGAATTCGAAATTTATCAAAAAATAAAAAAACTTACGCAATTTCTGAAAATTTCTAAAAACCTTCTTTCAACTAAGAAAATTATTAACTCGAGACACATACTCTTATAATTGCACGAAAAAGAAATTTATCAAAAAATCAAAAAAACGTCCGAAATTGTTACAATTTCTCAAATACTTATTCGAAACAAGAAAATGATGTACTCTAGAATATACTCGAATATTCGCACGAAATCGGAATTTATCAAAAAATCAAAAAACTTCGTAATTATGAAAATTTCTCAAAACCTTCTTCCAACCAAGATAACAATGTACTCAAGACACATACTCTTATAATTGCACGAAATAGAAATTTATCAAAACATAAAAAAACGTCCGAAATTGTTAAAATTTCTCAAATACTTATTCGGACCAAGAAAATGATATACTCAAAACATATACTTATTCGAACCAAGAAAATGATATACTAAAAACATATACTCGAATATTAACACGAAATCGAAATTTATCAAAAAATCAAAAAACTTACGTAATTTCTGAAAATTTCTCAAAACCTTCTTCCAACCAAGAAAAGTATTTAATCAAGACACATACTCTTTTAATTGCACGAAAGAGAAATTTATCAAAAAATCAAAAAAACTTCCGAAATTCTTACAATTTCTCAAATACTTATTCGAACCGAGAAAATGATGTACTCAAGACATATACTCGAATATTCTCACGAAATCGAAATTTATCAAAAAATCAAAAAACTTACGTAATTTCTGAAAATTTCTCAAAACCTTCTTCCAACCAAGAAAAGTATTTAATCGTCACATACTCTTTTAATTGCACGAAAGAGAAATTTATCAAAAAATCAAAAAAAACTTCAGAAATTGTTACAATTTCTCAAATACTTATTCGAACCGAGAAAATGATGTACTCTAGACATATACTCGAATATTCTCACGAAATCGAAATTAATCAAAAAATCAAAAAACTTACGTAATTTCTGAAAATTTCTCAAAACCTTCTTCCAACCAATATAATTACGTACTCAAGACACATACTCTTATAATTGCACGAAAAAGAAATTGATCAAAAAATAAAAAAAACGTCCGAAATTGTTACAATTTCTCAAATACTTATTCGAACCAAGAAAATGATGTACTCTAGACATATACTCGAATATTCGCACGAAATAGGAATTTATCAAAACATCATAAAACTTACGTAATTTCTGAAAATTTCTCAAAATCTTCTTCCAACCAAGATAACAATGTACTCAAGACACATACTCTTATAATTGCACGAAATAGAAATTTATCAAAACATAAAAAAAACGTCCGAAATTGTTAAAATTTCTCAAATACTTATTCGAACCAAGAAAATGATATACTCAAAACATATACTCGAATATTCGCACGAAATCGAAATTTATCAAAAAATCAAAAAACTTACGTAATTTCTGAAAATTTCTAAACACCTTCTTTCAACCATGAAAATTATTTACTCGAGACACATACTCTTATAATTTGCACGAAAAAGAAATTTATCAAAAAATCAAAAAAACGTCCGAAATTGTTACTATTTCTCAAATACTTATTCGAACCAAGAAAATGATGTACTCTAGAATATACTCGAATATTCGCACGAAATCGGAATTTATCAAAAAATCAAAAAACTTATGTAATTTCTGAAAATTTCTCAAAACCTTCTTCCAACCAATATAATTATGTACTCAAAACACATACTCTTATAATTGTACGAAATAGAAATTTATCAAAACATTAAAAAAACGTCCGAAATTGTTAAAATTTCTCAAATACTTATTCGAACCAAAAAAATGATATACTCAAAACATATACTCGAATATTCGCACGTAATCGAAATTTATCAAAAAATCAAAAAACTTACGTAATTTCTGAAAATTTCTCAAAACCTTCTTCCAACCAATAAAAGTATTTAATCAAGACACATACTCTTATAATTGCACGAAAAAGAAATTGATCAAAAAATCAAAAAAACGGCCGAAATTGTTACAATTTCTCAAATACTTATTCGAACCAAGAAAATGATATACTCAAAAACATATACTCGAATATTCGCACGAAATCGAAATTTATCATAAAATCAAAAAACTTACGTAATTTCTGAAAATTTCTCAAAACATTCTTCCAACAAAGAAAATTATTTGCTCAAGACGCATACTCTTTAAATTGCACGAAAGAGAAATGGTTCAAAAAATCAAAAAAAACGTCCGAAATTGTTACAATTTCTCAAATACTTATTCGAACAAAGAAAATGATGTACTCTAGAATATACTCGAATATTCGCATGAAATCGAAATTTATCAAAAAATCAAAAAACTTATGTAATTTCAGAAAATTTCTCAAAACCTTCTTCCAACCAATATAATTATGTACTCAAAACACATACTCTTATAATTGCACGAAATAGAAATTTATCAAAAAATCAAAAAAACGTCGGAAATTGTTAAAATTTCTCGAATACTTATTCGAACCAAGAAAATGATATACTCAAAACATATACTCGAATATTCGCACGAAATCGAAATTTATCAAAAAATCAAAAAACTTAAGTAATTTCTGAAAATTTCTGAAAACCTTCTTTCAACCAAGAAAATTTTTTACTCGAGACACATACTCTTATAATTGCACGAAAAAGAAATTTATCTAAAAATCAAAGAAACTTCCGAAATTGTTACAATTTCTCAAATACTTATTCGAACCAAGAAAATGATATACTCAAAACATATACTCGAATATTCGCACGAAATCGAAATTTATCATAAAATCAAAAAACTTACGTAATTTCTGAAAATTTCTCAAAGCATTCTTCCAACAAAGTAAATTATTTGCTCAAGACGCATACTCTTTAAATTGCACGAAAGTGAAATTGATCAAAACGTCCGAAATTGTTAAAATTTCTCGAATACTTATTCGAACCAAGAAAATGATGTACTCTAGAATATACTCGAATATTCGCACGAAATCGGAATTTATGAAAAAATCAAAAAACTTATGTAATTTCTGAAAATTTCTCAAAATCTTCTTCCAACCAATATAATTATGTACTCAAGACACATACTCTTATAATTGCACGAAATAGAAATTTATTAAAACATCAAAAAAATGTCCGAAATTGTTAAAATTTCTCAAATACTTATTCGAACCAAGAAAATGATATACTCAAAAAATATACTCGAATATTCGCACGAAATCGAAATTTATCAAAAAATCAAAAAACGTACGTAATTTCTGAAAATTTCTAAAAACCTTCTTCCAACCAAGAAAATTATTTACTCAAGACACATACTATTTTAATTGCACGAAAGAGAAATTTATCAAAAAATCAAAAAATAGTCCGAAATTGTTACAATTTCTCAAATACTTATTCGAACCGAGAAAATGATGTACTCTAGACATATACTCTTATAATTGCACGAAATAGAAATTTATCAAAAAATCAAAAAAACTTCCGAAATTGTTACTATTTCTCAAATACTTATCGAACCGAGAAAATGATGTACTCTAGACATATACTCGAATATTCGCACGAAATCGGAATTATAAAAAAATCAAAAAACTTACGTAATTTTGAAAATTTCTCAAAACCTTCTTCCAACCAAGATAACAATGTACTCAAGACACATACTCTTATAATTGCACGAAATTGAAATTTATCAAAACATTAAAAAAACGTCCGAAATTGTTAAAATTTCTCAAATACTTATTCGAACCAAGAAAATGATATACTCGAATATTTGCACGAAATCGAAATTTATCAAAAAATCAAAAAACTTACGTAATTTCTGAAAATTTCTCAAAACCGTCTTCCAACCAATAAAAGTATTTAATCAAGACACATACTCTTATAATTGCACGAAAAAGAAATTGATCAAAAAATCAAAAAAGCGTCCGAAATTGTTACAATTTCTCAAATACTTATTCGAACCAAGAAAATGATATACTCAAAACATATACTCGAATATTCGCACGAAATCGAAATTTATCATAAAATCAAAAAACTTACGTAATTTCTGAAAATTTCTCAAAACATTCTTCCAACAAAGAAAATTATTTGCTCAAGACGCATACTCTTTAAATTTCACGAAAGAGAAATTGATCAAAAAATCAAAAAAACGTCCGAAATTGTTACAATTTCTCAAATACTTATTCGAACAAAGAAAATGATGTACTCTAGAATATACTCGAATATTCGCACGAAATCGAAATTTATCAAAAAATCAAAAAACTTATGTAATTTCTGAAAATTTCTCAAAACCTTCTTCCAACCAATATAATTATGTACTCAAAACACATACTCTTATAATAGCACGAAATAGAAATTTATCAAAAAATCAAAAAAACATCCGAAATTGTTAAAATTTCTCGAATACTTATTCGAACCAAGAAAATGATGTACTCTAGACATATACTCGAATATTCTCACGAAATCGGAATTATTCAAAAAATAAAAAACCTTACGTAATTTTTAAAATTTCTCAAAACCTTCTTCCAACCAAGATAACAATGTGCTCAAAACACATACTCTTAATTGCACGAAATATAAATTTATCAAAACATAAAAAAAACGTCCAAAATTGTTAAAATTTCTCAAATACTTATTCGAACCAAGAAAATGAAATACTCAAAACATATACTCGAATATTCGCACGAAATCGAAATTTATCAAAAAATCAAAAAACTTACGTAATTTTTGAAAATTTCTCAAAACCTTCTTCCAACCAATGAAAGTATTTAATCAAGACACATACTCTTATAATTGCACGAAAAAGAAATTGATCAAAAAATCAAAAAACGTCCGAAATTGTTACAATTTCTCAAATACTTATTCGAACCAAGAAAATGATATACTCAAAACGTATACTCGAATATTCGCACGAAATCAAAATTTATCATAAAATCAAAAAACTTACGTAATTTCTGAAAATTTCTCAAAACATTCTTCCAACAAAGAAAATTATTTGCTCAAGACGCATACTCTTTAAATTGCACGAAAGAGAAATTGATAAAAAAATCAAAAAATCGTCCGAAATTGTTACAATTTCTCAAATACTTATTCGAACCAAGAAAATGATGTACTCTAGAATATACTCGAATATTCGCACGAAATCGGAATTTATCAAAAAATCAAAAAACTTATGTAATTTCTGAAAATTTCTCAAAACCTTCTTCTAACCAATATAATTATGTACTCAAGACACATACTCTTATAATTGCACGAAATAGAAATTTATCAAAAAATCAAAAAAACGTCCGAAATTGTTAAAATTTCTCGAATACTTATTCGAACCAAGAAAATGATATACTCAAAACATATACTCGAATATTCGCACGAAATCGAAATTTATCAAAAAATCAAAAAACTTACGTAATTTCTGAAAATTTCTAAAAACCTTCTTTCAACCAAGAAAATTATTTACTCGAGACACATACTCTTGTAATTGCACGAAAAAGAAATTTATCTAAAAATCAAAAAACTTCCGAAATTGTTACAATTTCTCAAATACTTATTCGAACCAAGAAAATGATATACTAAAAACATATACTCGAATATTCGCACGAAATCGAAATTTATCATAAAATCAAAAAACTTACGTAATTTCTGAAAATTTCTCAAAGCATTCTTCCAACAAAGAAAATTATTTGCTCAAGACGCATACTCTTTAAATTGCACGAAAGTGAAATTGATCAAAACGTCCGAAATTGTTAAAATTTCTCGAATTCTTATTCGAACCAAGAAAATGATGTACTCTAGAATATACTCGAATATTCGCACGAAATCGGAATTTATCAAAAAATCAAAAAACTTATGTAATTTCTGAAAATTTCTCAAAATCTTCTTCCAACCAATATAATTATGTACTCAAGTCACATACTCTTATAATTGCACGAAATAGAAATTTATCAAAACATCAAAAAAATGTCCGAAATTGTTAAAATTTCTCAAATACTTAATTAGAACCAAGAAAATGATATACTCAAAACATATACTCGAATATTCGCACGAAATCGAAATTTATCAAAAAATCAAAAAACTTACGTAATTTCTGAAAATTTCTCAAAACCAGCTTCCAACCAAGAAAATTATTTACTCAAGACGCATACTCTTTTAATTGCACAAAAGTGAAATTTATCAAAAAATCAAAAAAACATCCGAAATTGTTACAATTTCTCAAATACTTATTCGAATCGAAAAAATGATGTACTCTAGACATATACTCGAATATTCGCACGAAATCGGAATTTATAAAAAAATCAAAAAACATATGTAATTCTGAAAATTTCTCAAAACCTTCTTCCAAATAAGATAACAATGTACTCAAGACACATACTCTTTATAATTGCACGAAATAGAAATTTATCAAAATATCAAAAAAACGTCCAAAATTTTTAAAATTTCTCAAATATTCGAACCAAGAAAATGATATACTCAAAACATATACTCGAATATTCGCACGAAATCGAAATTTATCAAAAAATCAAAAAACTTACGTAATTTCTGAAAATTTCTCAAAACTTTCTTCCAACCAATAAAAGTATTTAATCAAGACACATACTCTTATAATTGCACGAAAAAGAAATTGATCAAAAAATCAAAAAAACGTCCGAAATTGTTAAAATTTCTCAAATACTTATTCGAACCAAGAAAATGATATACTCAAAACATATACTCGAATATACTCTTATAATTGCACGAAAAAGAAATTTATCAAAAAATAAAAAAAAACGTCCGAAATTGTTACAATTTCTCAAATGCTTATTCGAACCAAGAAAATGATATACTCTAGACATATACTCGAATATTCGCACGAAATTGGAATTTATCAAAAAATCAAAAAACTTATGTAATTTCTTAAAATTTCTCAAAACCTTCTTCCAAAAAATATAATTATGAACTCAAGACATATACTTCTTATAATTGCACGAAATAGAAATTTATCAAAAAATCAAAAAAACATCCGAATTTGATAAAATTTCTCAAATACTTATTCGAACAAAGAAAATGATTTACTCTAGACATATACTCGAATATTCTCACGAAATCGGAATTTATCAAAAAATCAAAAAACTTACATAATTCTGAAAATTTCTCAAAACCTTCTTCCAGCCAAGATAACAATGTACTCAAGACACATACTCTTATAATTGCACGAACTAGAAATTTATCAAAACATCAAAAAAACGTACGAAATTGTTAAAATTTCTCAAATACTTATTCGAACAAAGAAAATGATATACTCAATACATATACTCGAATATTCGCACAAAATCAAAATTTATCATAAAATCAAAAAACTTACGTAATTTCTGAAAATATCTCAAAACCTTCTTCCAACAAAGAAAATTATTTACTCAAGACGCACACTCTTTTAATTGCACGAAAGAGAAATTTATCAAAAAATCAAAAAAAACGGTTGAAATTGTTAGAATTTCTCAAATACTTATTCGAACCGAGAAAATGATCTACTCTAGACATATACTCCAATATTCGCACGAAATCGGAATTTATCAAAAAATAAAAAACTTACGTAATTTCTGAAAATTTCTCAAAACCTTCTTCCAACCAAGATAACAATGTACTCAAGACACATACTCTTATAATTGCACGAAATATAAATTTATCAAAACATAAAAAAAACGTCCAAAATTGTTAAAATTTCTCAAATACTTATTCGAACCAAGAAAATGATATACTCAAAACATATACTCGAATATTCGCAGGAAATCGAAATTTATCAAAAAATCAAAAAACTTACGTAATTTCTAAAAATTTCTCAAAACCTTCTTCCAACCAAGAAAATTATTTACTCAAGACACATACTCTTTTAATTGCACGAAAGAGAAATTTATCAAAAAATCAAAAAAACGTCCGAAATTGTTACAATTTCACAAATACTTATTCGAACCAAGAAAATGATGTACTCTAGACATATACTCGAATATTCTCACGAAATCGGAATTAATCAAAAAACAAAAAACTTAAGTAATTCTGAAAATTTCTCAAAACCTTATTCCAACCAAGATAACAATGTACTCAAGACACATACTCTTATAATTGCACGAAATTGAAATTTATCAAAACATTAAAAAAACGTCCGAAATTGTTAAAATTTCTCAAATACTTATTCGAACCAAGAAAATGATATACTCGAATATTCGCACGAAATCGAAATTTATCAAAAAATCAAAAAACTTACGTAATTTCTGAAAATTTCTCAAAACCTTCTTCCAACCAAGAAAATTATTTACTCGAGACACATACTCTTACAATTGCACGAAAAAGAAATTTATCAAAAAATCAAAAAAACGTCCGAAATTGTTACTATTTCACAAATACTTATTCGAACCAAGAAAATGATGTACTCTAGAATATACTCGAATATTCGCACGAAATCGGAATTTATCAAAAAATAAAAAACTTACGTAATTTCTGAAAATTTCTCAAAACCTTCTTCCAACCAATATAATTATGTACTCAAGACACATACTCTTATAATTGCACGAAATAGAAATTTATAAAAAAATCGAAAAAAACGTCCGAAATTGTTAAATTTCTCAAATACTTATTCGAACCAAGAAAATGATATACTCAAAACATATACTCGAATATACTCTTATAATTGCACGAAAAAGAAATTTATCAAAAAATAAAAAAAAACGTCCGAATTTGTTACAATTTCTCAAATGCTTATTCGAACCAAGAAAATGATATACTCTAGACATATACTCGAATATTCGCATGAAATTGGAATTTATCAAAAAATCAAAAAACTTACGTTATTTCTTAAAATTTCTCAAAACCTTCTTCCAAAAAATATAATTATGAACTCAAGACATATACTCTTATAATTGCACGAAATAGAAATTTATCAAAAAAATCAAAAAAACGTCCGAATTTGTTAAAATTTCTCAAATACTTATTCGAACAAAGAAAATGATTTACTCTAGACATATACTCGAATATTCTCACGAAATCGGAATTTAACAAAAAATCAAAAAACTTACATAATTCTGAAAATTTCTCAAAACCTTCTTCCAGCCAAAATAACAATGTACTCAAGACACATACTCTTATAATTGCACGAACTAGAAATTTATCAAAAACGTACGAAATTGTTAAAATTTCTCAAATACTTATTCGAACAAAGAAAATGATATACTCAATACATATACTCGAATATTCGCACAAAATCAAAATTTATCATAAAATCAAAAAACTTACGTAATTTCTGAAAATTTCTCAAAACCTTCTTCCAACAAAGAAAATTATTTACTCAAGACGCACACTCTTTTAATTGCACGAAAGAGAAATTTATCAAAAAATCAAAAAAACGTCTGAAATTGTTAGAATTTCTCAAATACTTATTCGAACCGAGAAAATGATCTACTCTAGACATATACTCCAATATTCGCACGAAATCGGAATTTATCAAAAAATAAAAAACTTACGTAATTTCTGAAAATTTCTCAAAACCTTCTTCCAACCAAGATAACAATGTACTCAAGACACATACTCTTATAATTGCACGAAATATAAATTTATCAAAACATAAAAAAAACGTCTGAAATTGTTAAAATTTCTCAAATACTTATTCGAACCAAGAAAATGATATACTCAAAACATATACTCGAATATTCGCACGAAATCGAAATTTATCAAAAAATCAAAAAACTTACGTAATTTCTAAAAATTTCTCAAAACCTTCTTCCAACCAAGAAAATTATTTACTCAAGACACATACTCTTTTAATTGCACGAAAGAGAAATTTATCAAAAAATCAAAAAAACGTCCGAAATTGTTACAATTTCTCAAATACTTATTCGAACCAAGAAAATGATGTACTCTAGACATATACTCGAATATTCACACGAAATCGGAATTAATCAAAAAATCAAAAAACTTAAGTAATTCTGAAAATTTCTCAAAACCTTCTTCCAACCAAGATAACAATGTACTCAAGACACATACTCTTATAATTGCACGAAATTGAAATTTATCAAAACATTAAAAAAACGTCCGAAATTGTTAAAATTTCTCAAATACTTATTCGAACCAAGAAAATGATATACTCGAATATTCGCACGAAATCGAAATTTATCAAAAAATCAAAAAACTTACGTAATTTCTGAAAATTTCTCAAAACCTTCTTCCAACCAAGAAAATTATTTACTCGAGACACATACTCTTACAATTGCACGAAAAAGAAATTTATCAAAAAATCAAAAAAACGTCCGAAATTGTTACTATTTCTCAAATACTTATTCGAACCAAGAAAATGATGTACTCTAGAATATACTCGAATATTCGCACGAAATCGGAATTTATCAAAAAATAAAAAACTTACGTAATTTCTGAAAATTTCTCAAAACCTTCTTCCAACCAATATAATTATGTACTCAAGACACATACTCTTATAATTGCACGAAATAGAAATTTATCAAAAAATCAAAAAAAACGTCCGAAATTGTTAAATTTTCTCAAATACTTATTCGAAGAAAATGATGTACTCTTGACGTATACTCGAATATTCGCCCGAAATCGGAATTTATCAAAAAATCAAAAAACTTTCGTAATTTTGAAAATTTCTCAAAACCTTCTTCCAACCAGGATAACAATGTAGTCAAGACACATACTCTTATAATTGCACGAAAAAGAAATTTATCAAAAAATCAAAAAAAATGATGTACTTTAGACATATACTCGAATATTCGCACGAAATCGGAATTATAAAAAAATCAAAAAACTTTCGTAATTCTGAAAATTTCTCAAAACATTCTTCCAACCAAGATAACAATGTACTCAAGACACATACTCTTATAATTGCACGAAATTGAAATTTATCAAAACATTAAAAAAACGTCCGAAATTGTTAAAATTTCTCAAATACTTATTCGAACCAAGAAAATGATATACTCAAAACATATACTCGAATATTCGCACGAAATCGAAATTTATCATAAAATCAAAAAACTTACGTAATTTCTGAAAATTTCTCAAAACCTTCTTCCAACCAATATAATTATGTACTCAAGACACATACTCTTATAATTGCACGAAATAGAAATTTATCAAAAAATCAAAAAAACGTCCGAAATTGCTACAATTTCTCAAATACTTATTCGAACCAAAAAAAACGTCCGAAATTGTTAAAATTCCGGACGTTTTTTTTATGTTTTGATAAATTTATATTTCGTGCAATTATAAGAGTATGTGTCTTGAGTACATAATTATATTGGTTGGAAGAAGGTTTTGTGAAATTTTCAGAAATTACGTAAGTTTTTTGATTTTTTGATAAATTTCGATTTCGTGAGAATATTCGAGTATATGTCTAGAGTATATTATTTTCTCGGTTCGAATAAGTATTTGAGAAATTGTAACAATTTCGGAAGTTTTTTTGATTTTTTGATAAATTTCTCTTTCGTGCAATTAAAAGAGTATGTGTCTTGATTAGATACTTTTCTTGGTTGGAAGAAGGGTTTGAGAAATTTTCAGAATTACGTAAGTTTTTCGATTTCGTGCGAATATTCGTGTATATGTCTAGAGTACATCATTTTCTTGGTTCGAATAAGTATTTGAGAAATAGTAACAATTTCGGACGTTTTTTTGATTTTTTGATAAATTTCTTTTTCGTGCAATTATAAGAGTATGTCTCTCGAGTAAATAATTTTCTTGGTTGAAAGAAGGTTTTTAGAAATTTTCAGAGTATATGTCTAGAGTACATCATTTTCTCGGTTCGAATAAGAAATTTATCAAAAAATCAAAAAACTTCGTAATTCTGAATTACAATAAATTTCAATTTCGTGCAATTATAAGAGTATGTGTCTTGATTAAATACTTTTCTTGGTTGGAAGAAGGTTTTGAGAAATTTTCAGAAACTACGTAAGTTTTTTTATTTTTTGATAAATTTCGATTTCGTGCGAATATTCGAGTATATGTTTTGAGTATATCATTTTCTTGTTTCGAATAAGTATTTGAGAAATTTTAACAATTTTGGACATTTTTTTATGTTTTGATAAATTACTATTTCGTGCAATTATAAAGAGTATGTGTCTTGAGTACATTCTTATCTTGATTAGAAGAAGGTTTTGAGAAATTTTCAGAATTACGTAAGTTTTTTGATTTTTTTATAAATTCCGATTTCGTGCGAATATTCGAGTATATGTCTAGAGTACATCATTTTCTCGGTTCGAATAAGTATTTGAGAAATTGTAACAATTTCGGAAGTTTTTTTGATTTTTTGATAAATTTCTCTTTCGTGCAATTAAAAGAGTATGCGTCTTGAGTAAATAATTTTCTTGGTTGGAAGAAGGTTTTGAGAAATTTTCAGAATTGCGTATGTTTTTTGATTTTTTGATAAATTTCGATTTCGTGCGAATATTCGAGTATATGTTTTGAGTATATCATTTTCTTGGTTCGATTAAGTATTTGAGAAATTTTAACAATTTCGGACATTTTTTTGATGTTTTGATAAATTTCTATTTCGTGCAATTATAAGAGTACGTGTCTTGAGTACATTGTTATCTTGGTTGGAAGAAGGTTTTGAGAAATTTTCAGAAATTACGTAAGTTTTTTGATTTTATGATAAATTTCGATTTCGTGCGAATATTCGAGTATATGTTTTGAGTATATCATTTTCTTGATTCGAATAAGTATTTGAGAAATTTTAACAATTTCAGACGTTTTTTTTATGTTTTGATAAATTTATATTTCGTGCAATTATAAGAGTATGTGTCTTGAGTACATTGTTATCTTGGTTGGAAGAAGGTTTTGAGAAATTTTCAGAATTACGTAAGTCTGTTGATTTTTTTATAATTCCGATTTCGTGCGAATATTCGAGTATATGTCTAGAGTACATCATTTTCTAGGTTCGAATAAGTATTTGAGAAATTGTAACAATTTCGGAAGTTTTTTTGAATTTTTGATAAATTTCTCTTTCGTGCAATTAAAAGAGTATGTGTCTTGAGTACATTGTTATCTTGGTTGGAAGAAGGTTTTGAGAAATTTTCAGAATTACGTAAGTTTTTTTATTTTTTGATAAATTATGATTTCGTGCGAATATTCGAGTATATTCTAGAGTACATCATTTTCTTGGTTCGAATAAGTATTTGAGAAATTGTAGCAATTTCGGACGTTTTTTTGATTTTTTGATCAATTTCTTTTTCGTGCAATTATAAGAGTATGTGTCTTGATTAAATACTTTTCCTGGTTGGAAGAAGGTTTTGAGAAATTTTCAGAAACTACGTAAGTTTTTTTATTTTTTGATAAATTTCGATTTCGTGCGAATATTCGAGTATATGTTTTGAGTATATCATTTTCTTGGTTCGAATAAGTATTTGAGAAATTTTAACAATTTTGGACGTTTTTTTGATGTTTTGATAAATTACTATTTCGTGCAATTATAAAGAGTATGTGTCTTGAGTACATTGTTACAAGAAGGTTTTGAGAAATTTTTAAAATTACATAAGTTTTTTGATTTTTTTATAAATTCCGATTTCGGACGTTTTTTTGATTTTTTTGATCAATTTCTGAATTTGGACATACTCTTATAATTGCACGAAAAAGAAATTTATCAAAAAATCAAAAAAGCGTCCGAAATTGTTACTATTTCTCAAATACTTATTCGAACCAAGAAAATGATGTACTCTAGAATATACTCGAATATTCGCACGAAATCAGAATTTATCAAAAAATAAAAAAACTTACGTAATTCTGAAAATTTCTCAAAACCTTCTTCCAACCAAGATAACAATGTACTCAAGACACATACTCTTATAATTGCACGATATAGAAATTTATCAAAACATAAAAAAAACGTCAGAAATTGTTAAAATTTCTCAAATACTTATTCGAACCAAGAAAATGATATACTCAAAACATATACTCGAATATTCGCACGAAATCGAAAATTATCAAAAAATCAAAAAACTTACGTAATTTCTGAAAATTTCTCAAAACATTCTTCCAACAAAGAAAATTATTTGCTCAAGACGCATACTCTTTAAAGTGCACGAAAGAGAAATTGATCAAAAAATCAAAAAAAAGTCTGAACTTGTTACAATTTCTCAAATACTTATTCGCACCGGGAAAATGATGTACTCTAGACATATACTCGAATATTCTCACGAAATCGAAATTTATCAAAAAATCAAAAAACTTACGTAATTCTGAAAATTTCTCAAAACCTTCTTCTAATCAAGATAACAATGTACTCAAGACACATACTCTTTATAATTGCACGAAATAGTAATTTATCAAAACATCAAAAAAACGTCCAAAATTGTTAAAATTTCTCAAATACTTATTCGAACCAAGAAAATGATATACTCAAAACATATACTCGAATATTCGCACGAAATCGAAATTTATCAAAAAATCAAAAAAATTACGTAATTTCTGAAAATTTCTCAAAACCTTCTTCCAACCAAGAAAATTATTTACTCAAGACGCATAATCTTTTAATTGCACGAAAGAGAAATTTATCAAAAAATCAAAAAAACTTCCGAAATTGTTACAACTTATTCGAACCGAGAAAATGATGTACTCTAGACATATACTCGAATATTCTCACGAAATCGGAATTAATCAAAAAATCAAAAAACTTACGTAATTCTGAAAATTTCTCAAAACCTTCTTCCAACCAAGATAACAATGTACTCAAGACACATACTCTTATAATTGCACGAAATTGAAATTTATCAAAACATTAAAAAAACGTCCGAAATTGTTAAAATTTCTCAAATACTTATTCGAACCAAAAAAATGATATACTCAAAACATATACTCGAATATTCGCACGAAATCGAAATTTATCAAAAAATCAAAAAACTTACGTAATTTCTGAAAATTTCTCAACACCTTCTTCCAACCAAGAAAATTATTTACTCGAGACACACTCTTATAATTGCACGAAAAAGAAATTTAAAAAAAAATAAAAAAAACGTCCGAAATTGTTACTATTTCTCAAATACTTATTCGAACCAAGAAAATGATGTACTCTAGAATATACTCGAATATTCGCACGAAATCGAAATTTATCAAAAAATCAAAAAACTTATGTAATTTCTGAAAATTTCTCAAAACCTTCTTCCAACCAATATAATTATGTACTCAAGACACATACTCTTATAATTGCACGAAATAGAAATTTATCAAAAAATTAAAAAAACGTCCGAAATTGTTAAAATTTCTCAAATACTTATTCGAACCAAGAAAATGATATACTCAAAACATATACTCGAATATTCGCACGAAATCGAAATTTATCAAAAAATCAAAAAACTTACGTAATTTCTGTAAATTTCTCAAAACCTTCTTCCAACCAAGAAAAGTATTTAATCAAGACACATACTCTTTTAATTGCACGAAAGAGAAATTTATCAAAAAATCAAAAAAAACGTCCGAAATTGTTACAATTTCTCAAATACTTATTCGAACCGAGAAAATGATGTACTCTAGACATATACTCGAATATTCGCACGAAATCGGAATTTATAAAGAAATCAAAAAACTTACGTCATTCTGAAAATTTCTCAAAACCTTCTTCTAATCAAGATAACAATGTACTCAAGACAAATACTCTTTATAATTGCACGAAATAGAAATTTATCAAAATATCAAAAAAACGTCCAAAATTGTTAAAATTTCTCAAATACTTATTCGAACCAAGAAAATGATGTACTCTAGAATATACTCGAATATTCGCACGAAATCGGAATTTATCAAAAAATCAAAAAACTTATGTAATTTCTGAAAATTTCTCAAAACCTTCTTCCAACCAATATAATTATGTACTCAAGACACATACTCTTATAATTGCACGAAAAAGAAATTTATCAAAAAATCAAAAAAACGTCCGAAATTGTTAAAATTTCTCAAATACTTATTCGAACCAAGAAAATGATATACTCAAAACATATACTCGAATATTCGCACGAAATCGAAATTTATCAAAAAATCAAAAAACTTACGTAATTTCTGAAAATTTCTAAAAACCTTATTCCAACCTAGAAAATTATTTACTCAAGACACATACTCTTTTAATTGCACGAAAGAGAAATTTATCAAAAAATCAAAAAAACGTCTGAAATTGTTACAATTTCTCAAATACTTATTCGAACCGAGAAAATGACGTACTCTAAACATATACTCGAATATTCGCACGAAATCGGAATTTATAAAAAAATCAAAAAACTTACGTAATTCTGAAAATTTCTCAAAACCTTCTTCCAACCAATATAATTATGTACTCAAGACACATACTCTTATAATTGCACGAAATTGAAATTTATCAAAACATTAAAAAAACGTCCGAAATTGTTAAAATTTCTCAAATACTTATTCGAACCAAGAAAATGATATACTCAAAACATATACTCGAATATTCGCAGGAAATCGAAATTTATCAAAAATTCAAAAAACTTACGTAATTTCTGAAAATTTCTCAAAACCTTCTTCCAACCAATAAAAGTATTTAATCAAGACACATACTCTTATAATTGCACGAAAAAGAAATTGATCAAAAAATCAAAAAACGTCCGAAATTGTTAAAATTTCTCAAATACTTATTCGTGCAAATATTCAAGTGTATATTTTGAGTATATCATTTTCTTGGTTCGAATAAGTATTTGAGAAATTGTAACAATTTCAGACGTTTTTTGATTTTTTGATCAATTTCTTTTTCGTGCAATTATAAGAGTATGTGTCTTGATTAAATACTTTTATTGGTTGGAAGAAGGTTTTGAGAAATTTTCAGAAATTACGTAAGTTTTTTGATTTTTTGATAAATTTTGATTTCGTGCGAATATTCGAGTATATGTTTTGAGTATATCATTTTCTTGGTTCGAATAAGTATTTGAGAAATTTTAACAATTTTGGACATTTTTTTTATGTTTTTGATAAATTACTATTTCGTGCAATTATAAAGAGTATGTGTCTTGAGTACATTGTTAACTATTTCGGACGTTTTTTTTAATTTTTTGATCAATTTCTTTTTCGTGCAATTATAAGAGTATGTGTCTTGATTAAATACTTTTATTGGTTGGAAGAAGGTTTTGAGAAATTTTCAGAAGTTACGTAAGTTTTTTGATTTTTTGATAAATTTCGATTTCGTGCGAATATTCGAGTATATGTTTTGAGTATATCATTTTCTTGGTTCGAATAAGTATTTGAGAAATTTTAACAATTTTGGACGTTTTTTTGATATTTTGATAAATTTCTATTTCGTGCAATTATAAAGAGTATGTGTCTTGAGTACATTGTTATCTTGATTGGAAGAAGGTTTTGAGAAATTTTCAGAATTACGTAAGTTTTTTGATTTTTTTATAAATTCCGATTTCGTGCGAATATTCGAGTATATGTCTAGAGTACATCATTTTCTCGGTTCGAATATGTATTTGAGAAATTGTAACAATTTCGGAAGTTTTTTTGATTTTTTAATAAATTTCTCTTTCGTGCAATTAAAAGAGTATGCGTCTTGAGTAAATAATTTTCTTGGTTGGAAGAAGGTTTTGAGAAATTTTCAGAAATTACGTAAGTTTTTTGATTTTTTGATAAATTTCGATTTCGTGCGAATATTCGAGTATATGTTTTGAGTATATCATTTTCTTGGTTCGAATAAGTATTTGAGAAATTTTAACAATTTCGGACATTTTTTTGATGTTTTGATAAATTTCTATTTCGTGCAATTATAAGAGTATGTGTCTTGAGTACATTGTTATCTTGGTTGGAAAATGGTTTTGAGAAATTTTCACAATTACGTAAGTTTTTTGATTTTTTGATAAATTCCGTTTTCGTGCGAATATTCGAGTATATGTTTTGAGTTTATCATTTTCTTGGTTCGAATAAGTATTTGAGAAATTTTAACAATTTCGGACGTTTTTTTATGTTTTGATAAATTTATATTTCGTGCAATTATAAGATTATGTGTCTTGAGTACATTGTTATCTTGGTTGGAAGAAGGTTTTGAGAAATTTTCAGAAATTACGTATGTTTTTTGATTTTTTGATAAATTTTGATTTCGTGCGAATATTCGAGTATATGTTTTGAGTATATCATTTTCTTGGTTCGAATAAGTATTTGAGAAATTTTAACAATTTCGGACGTTTTTTTTGATTTTTTGATAAATTTCTCTTTCGTGCAATTAAAATAGTATGTGTCTTGATTAAATACTTTTCTTGGTTGGAAGAAGGTTTTGAGAAATTTTCAGAAATTACGTAAGTTTTTTTGATTTTTTGATAAATTTCGATTTCGTGCGAATATTCGAGTATATGTTTTGAGTATATCATTTTCTTGGTTCGAATAAGTATTTGAGAAATTTTAACAATTTCGGACCTTTTTTTGATTTTTTGATAAATTTCTATTTCGTGCAATTATAAGAGTATGTGTCTTGAGTACATAATTATATTGGTTGGAAGAAGGTTTTGAGAAATTTTCAGACTTACATATGTTTTTTGATTTTTTGATAAATTCCGATTTCGTGCGAATATTCGAGTATATTCTAGAGTACATCATTTTCTTGGTTCGAATAAGTATTTGAGAAATAGTAACAATTTCGGACCTTTTTTTGATTTTTTTTTTAAATTTCTTTTTCGTGCAATTATAAGAGTGTGTCTCGAGTAAATAATTTTCTTGGTTGGAAGAAGGTTTTGAGAAATTTTCAGAATTGCGTAAGTTTTTTTATTTATTGATAAATTTCGATTTCGTGCGAATATTCGAGTATATGTTTTGAGTATATCATTTTCTTGGTTCGAATAAGTATTTGAGAAATTTTAACAATTTCGGACGTTTTTTAATGTTTTGATAAATTTCAATTTCGTGCAATTATAAGAGTATGTGTCTTGAGTACATTGTTATCTTGGTTGGAAGAAGGTTTTGAGAAATTTTCAGAATTACGTAAGTTTTTTGATTTTTTGATTAATTCCGATTTCGTGAGAATATTCGAGTATATGTCTAGAGTACATCATTTTCTCAGTTCGAATAAGTATTTGAGAAATTGTAACAATTTCGGAAGTTTTTTTTGATTTTTTGATAAATTTCTCTTTCGTGCAATTAAAAGAGTATGCGTCTTGAGTAAATAATTTTCTTGGTTGGAAGAAGGTTTTGAGAAATTTTCAGAAATTACGTAAGTTTTTTGATTTTTTGATAATTTCGATTTCGTGCGAATATTCGAGTATATGTTTTGAGTATATCATTTTCTTGGTTCGAATAAGTATTTGAGAAATTTTAACAATTTCGGACGTTTTTTTGATTTTTTGATAAATTTCTCTTTCGTGCAATTAAAAGAGTATGTGTCTTGAGTAAATAATTTTCTTGGTTGGAAGAAGGTGTTAGTTCCGGACCTTATCGATAAGATTTTAAAGATGACAAAACATTTCAGACCGGATCGAGTGAAATCAGACTGACCAGATCGATCGCCCATAACAGATCAAGCTGATAAGATAACAAAGCATATCAGACCGGATCAATGAATTTCAGATTGACTTTATCAAAGCTTCAGATCGATCTCAATCTTTATCAGATCAGAGCAGTCAAGGATACATAAAGAATGGCTCCTCAGTCCGAATCATTAACGGCTATTTATTGTTGCATTTAATGTCGTAATTAATGCTACAAAGGACCAAAGACTGAAGATTGCCATATAAGGTAAGAAGACAAAGAAGTGCCTATCTGACAATCGCCGAAAGTATGAACCAGAACGGCAAGTATCCTGAAGAAGAAGACTGTAGCTTACTCAGAGCTCAAGCAGAGTCAAAGTTGCACATTAAGGGAAATAATGTCGTTGGTACTTACAACTATAAAAGGATGCAACAAAAGGAATATAGAGACTCTCGCTGATCAATTGAAAAAAACGCACAAGAAAGCAAAACAGCACAAGCTTACAAGCTCAGAAGCTCTCGAGCTGAAATCATTCTTAAGCACGTTTACCTTGTAACATTTGATCATTTAGGATCACTGTGCGCATCTTGTGTATTCTGTGTTGAAAAATAGAAGTGAGAAACATATTGTAACTGTCAGACAGAGTGTGTTTGAGCAGATCGAGTGACTAGGAGTTTCAGACTGGTAGTGAGGTAAATCCAGTCTGAATCGGGTTTGTACAACAGGATTGTATAAATCAAAGTCTTCTAGTATAAACCTTCCTTAATTGGAAGAAGGGGAGACGTAGAAGGATTACACCACCTTCGAACTTCCAGAAACATATCATGTGTATTATCTTTCTGCACTTATTCTTTCATACTAGCCATCGAGCCGTTCTTACATATACAAGAACAGACAGTTCCGCACTTATACTGTCAGTGGTCTGTTATGTACAAGAATTGATTAAGAAACATATTTCTTTCACTAATCCGAAAGAAATCACAAGGATTAATTTTTAGAAGGAGTGTTCATTCACCCCCCCTCTTAACACTCCGGACCGATCCTAACAAGTGGTATCAGAGCAGGTCATCTTAATCAGCAAAATCACTCGAGCTGATGGCATCATTTAACAAAATTCCTATGTTCTCAAAAGAAGACTATGATGACTGGAGAATCAGAATGCAAGCTCATCTGGCAGCTCAGGATGACGATATGTGGTTCGTCATCACTGATGGACCAATGAAGATTCTAAAAATAAATACAGCAGTCGCCATTACTGGTGGTGAACCACAAATGGTAGAGAAAGACAGATCCCTCTGGACGAATGAGGAAAGAAAGAAGGCAAATCTCGACAACGTTGCCAAAGACATCTTGTTCAAGACATTGGACAAGAACATGTTCAGCAAAATCAAAATGTGCTCTACTGCCAAAGAAATTTGGGAGAAGATAGCACAGCTATGCGAAGGCAACGACCAGACCAAAGAAAACAAGCTGACTGTTGCTCTTCAAAGATTTGAGGGCATAAAAATGAAGAGTGGAGAAACTCTAAATAAGTTTGATGAAAGAGTCACTGGCATCATAAATGAACTGAATGGTCTGGGGAAGGAATATTCTAACAGAGAGATCGCTCTGAAACTTATGAGAGCTCTGCCAAAGGAATGGGATGTTAAGACCATTGCCATGAGGGAATCAAAAGATCTTAACAAGGTTGAACTTCATGATCTGTTTGCAGATCTTAAGGCCTATGAGTTTGAACTGATAAGCAGAGGTGAAGCAGAGCCATTCATCTCTCAACCAAACAAGGCCCTGGCAGCCATTCCAGACCAGATCGCCTCAACATCAGACCGATCCGCTGAACAGATAAGTAATGATGCTATGTCATTATTTATCAAGAAATTCGGTAAATTTATGTCTAAGAATAAGAGGAACTTCAAACCCTCTCATCATTATAAATCAAGAAAAGATGATGCTGTTAACGATCAGGCTTGCTACAATTGTGGTAAGACCAGACATTTTATTGCAGATTGCACCAGACCGTAGAAAGAAGAACGGAAAGAGAAGCATCGTGATGATAGGAAGAAGAAGCACTACAAAGACCGCAAGAATCATGGAAAATCCCAAAAAGTCCTAGTAGCTGAAGAAGGAAACAACAAATGGGCTCAGACAGACTCAGACTCGGAAAGCTCTGAATATTCTTCCAGCGAAAGCGAAGAAGATATTCAATGTCTCATGGCAGACGAAGAGATGAGTCAGACAGACGAGGTATATGATCTTAACTCAAATGAATTTACACGAGAAGAGCTCATGTCCGCACTGCAAGACATGGCTAATGATTATAGGATCTTAGCTGAATCATTTGAGAAAAATAAAGCTAAAGCCAGTAATCAAATAGATGAGCACAATAAACCAAGCTGCTCTGAGCAGGGTGAGTGCAATAATCTAAAGATCGAGCTGAATAAGCTGAAAATCTCCTATGATCAGCTCCATGAAGAAAATAAGAGAATTAGCACACAAAATGCTAAGCTTTCTCATATATTCAAAACATGGACAAAATCCAGAACATCTTTGGAAGAATTACAAGAGGTTCAAAGAAACGTCGGTGATTTCACCAGCATAGGCTTTGACACCAAAGAATGCACCAAAGATGAGTCTGAGCTGTTGCTGGTAAAGAACCAAGTCAAACAAATGACATTTGTTAAATCCATCACAGTATATGAGACTGAAGCACCTAAGATTCAAACAGGAGTCTCTTACGTGAATCAAAATCTGAGAAAAGGGATTGGTTATGTTGACCAAGCCAAAGAAAAGGCACCAGCAAGATTTGCGTCTATCAGACCAAATCCAAAGGTGCAAGATCGAAGGCAAGGAAGACAATACAATTACTATAATTCAAAACCGATTCAACGAAGATATAGACTACCTTATGAGAATCAAAGGTTTTCACAGCGCACACATTATCACACACAACATCAAAACAGACCAGCACACAGCACACCTTACACACACAAGCCATTGAAGCTGATACATGTGTGGGTTCCCAAAGGGCTAATCCGTTCTGGACCCAAATAGGATTGGGTACCAACAATAATTATATTTGATGACAGGTACCGAAGAAGCTCGCATCAGACTGGTATTTGGACAGTGGGTGTTCCCGTCACATGACTGGAAACATCGAGCTGCTGTCTGAAGTCACAGAATGTATGGACCCAAGATCATCTTCGGAGATAACTCAAAGGGTAAGACCGTGGGCAAGGGTAAGATTGTCCATGGTAACATTATTATCAATGAGTGCTGTTAGTTGAAAATCTGTGCTATAATCTGATTAGTATAAGTCGACTCTGTGATAATGGTTATGCTGTAGAATTTCACAAACACACTTGCACTGTTAAATCATCAGACGGTATAACCGTGCTTGTAGGTATCAGGAATGGAAATACATATAAGATTAACTGGAATCATGCTCAACCTGATAATCCTACTTGCTTCATCGCTAACAATGATAATAAACATTGGCTGTGGCATAAGCGCTTGAATCATATAAACTTTAAGACTATTTCCAGCCTGTGTAAACATGATTTAGTTATCGGTCTGCCCAAGATCGATTTTGCTAAGGATAAGATCTGCGAAGCTTGCCAAATGGGCAAACAGATCAGATCATCCTTCAAAAACAAGAATGCCAAATCCTCCTCCCGCTCTTTAGAATTATTGCATATGGAGTTGTTTGGTCCTATACCAATAACAAGTTTAGGGGGAATGCGGTATACTCTTGTTGTTATTGATGATTACTCACGCTTTACATGGACTATATTTTTTAGCAGTAAAGATCAGACCGGTCCGAAGTTGATCAAGCTGCTGAAACGCACTCAGAACGAGAAATCATCCAGCATAGACAGGATTCGTAGTGACAAAGGCACTGAGTTTTCAAATCAGAATCTTGAATCCTTTCTAGAAGATCATGGAATCAAGCATGAGTTTTCAGCCGCTCGAACTCCTCAACAGAATGGAGTTGCAGAACGAAGAAATAGAACGCTCAAGGAAGCAGCAAGAACAATGCTTGCTGATTCTGGAATTTCGCAAAAGTTCTGGGCAGAAGCTGTAAACACTGCTTGCTACACTCAAAATCGGTCTATGATCAACAAGAAGCTAAACCTTACCCCATATGAAATATGGACTGGTAACACACCATCTATTTCTCACTTTCATATTTTTGGCTGCAAATTCTTCGTTCATAACAATGGTAAGAATCATCTTACAGCATTTGAAGCTAAGTCAGATAATGGAATATTTTTAGGATATTCATCAACTAGCAAAGCTTATCGAATTTTTAATAATCGAACCTTAACTGTAGAAGAATCTGTTCATGTAGTTTTTGATGAATCTTTATGTGTTGAGGGCAACAAAGAATCAATTCAAAATCAGATGGAAAATATCCATCTCAAAGCTAACAGTGATGATGAGATTGTAGCTAACAGGTCAAGAGACAATCCACCAGAACCAGAAGTACCAGACAGACCAGATCAAGGCATTGAAGCTTCTTCAGATCGAGCTGATCCGGATGTTCTTCACTCAAATGTTAAAGCAGATGCTGATCATGCTGCTACTACTCATCCGACCGGACCAGACAATCCAGAGTCAAGCTATCGATTGACTAAGAAGCATCCACCCAATCTAGTGATTGGTAGTCCCTCTGCACCGATCAGAACCAGAGGACAGATGATGGATGAATTCACACATGCTGCTTTCATCTCAACTCTGGAACCTAAGAAGATCGATGAAGCTCTAACTGATTTCAACTGGATTAAGGCCATGCAAGAAGAGCTAAATCAATTCGAACAAAATCAAGTTTGGAGTCTAACCCCCAGACCAAGCGATCTGCCTGTCATTGGAACCAGATGGGTTTTCAGAAATAAGCTGGACGCAGATGGAACTGTGGTTAGAAACAAAGCCAGACTGGTGGCACAAGGATTCAGACAAGAAGAAGGAATCGACTTCGATGAATCATTTGCACCAGTCGCCAGACTTGAAGCCATCCGAATTTTTCTTGCATATGCTGCCTTTAAAGACTTCAAAGTATATCAGATGGACGTCAAGAGCGCCTTTCTTAATGGAAAGCTTCAGGAAGAAGTCTACATTGAGCAACCACCTAGATTTCAGAACCATTTGTATCCCAATCATGTGTATCTACTGAATAAAGCAGTGTATGGTCTGAAACAAGCTCCAAGAGCCTGGTATGACACTCTATCTCAATTTCTGCTGAACCATGATTTTCAGATCGGCTCAGTAGATAAAACTCTCTTTAAATTTATTAAGGGGGAACATACCCTATTAGTTCAGATTTACGTTGATGACATAATCTTTGGGTCAACTAACCCCAAATTGTGCGAGAAATTTTCTAAGTTAATGCATGGACAGTTTGAGATGAGCATGATGTGAGAACTTTCATTCTTTTTGGGTCTCCAAGTAAAACAGCTCAACAATGGTATTTTCATCAACCAGACCAAGTATACCAAAGAGCTCCTCAAGAGATTTGGAATGGAAACATGCTCAACTGCATCAACTCCAATGAGTCCAACAATCAAGTTAGACAAAGATGAAGGGGGAACGACAGTTGAAGTAACCATGTATAGAGGACTAATCGGATCGCTATTGTATCTTACAGCGAGCCGGCCTGATATTATGTTCTCAGTCTGTATGTGCGCCAGATTTCAGTCAGAACCAAAGCAATCACATTTTATTGCTGCCAAGCGTATTCTGAAATACTTAAAAGGATCTCAGAACGTTGGTCTTTGGTACTCCAAAGATTCAAACTTCAGCTTGATCGGATATTCCGACGCAGACTACGTGGGTGTAAGATTGATCGTAAAAGCACCAGTGGAACATGTCAATTTCTAGGTGAAAGATTGATCTCTTGATTCAGTAAAAAGCAGACATCGATTGCCACATCTACAGCTGAAGCAGAGTATCTAGCCGCTGGAAGCTGTTGCGCTCAAGTGCTCTGGATTCAACACCAGCTCAAAGACTATGGCATCCAAGCTGTTGACTCTCCGATATTTTGCGACAACACAAGTGCAATCGCTATAACGTATAATCCAGTTTTGCACTCTCGAACAAAGCATATTGATATACGCCATCATTTTATTCGAGATCATGTTGGCAAAAAGGAAATTCGGATCGAGCACATCTCAACAGAGCAGCAAGCAGCAGACATCTTCACCAAACCGCTCCCAGAGGCTAAGTTTAATTATTTCCGTCAAATTCTTGGTTTAATTGACTTATCTTAATAGTTTAGATGTTCTCTTACTTTCGCACTTAAAGATTTTTGTTGCCACAGATCGATAATACAATGTTCAGAAAGACACAGACCGGTCAGAAATTTCAGACCGATCCATGTCAATCTGATGTTATCCCATGATCTGTTTGGTCAATACATCTTTTGTACAAAAACAGCCCGGACTGATCGCATTTTAACCGCCTTAAACTATCTGTTATCCTGACCATTTATTTTGAATTTCTTTTCATCAGTCATCGAGATAAAGACACGTGTCTTCTCTCTCCTATTTAGCGGGCTGAACATTTCATCTTCTTTTACTTTTTACAATTTACCGC
Source organism: Haberlea rhodopensis (assembly GCA_907163345.1). Taxonomy (NCBI): domain Eukaryota; kingdom Viridiplantae; phylum Streptophyta; class Magnoliopsida; order Lamiales; family Gesneriaceae; genus Haberlea; species Haberlea rhodopensis. The sequence goes on along the minus strand of CAJQUN010000802.1, from coordinate 145,362 downwards.
TATCTGTTTTCTTATTCTCCCACTCTCCTAAATCTTCGCACTAGTTTACCTTCACTCAAATGGCTACCATTACTCACAACTCTCTCTCCATTGAGTTTAATGATATTTACAGGGCAGAAGATGCAGAGATGGTGTCCATCTTCCGAGCTTTGGAATCATCTGGTTTGAGAAACTTTCTGGAGTGCGGTACAGTTGTTTATGAATCAGAAATCCGCGAACTATTCGCCAATGCCGTCTCCCAAAAGACATCAATATCCACTACTGTCAAGGGCAAATCATTTGAGATCTCGTCGATGACGCTGGCCAAAACCTTTGGCCTCCCCAATTCCGGACTGACAGAATTTGGACAGATTCCTCAAGCGTCACTCTCAGATCTTCAAGGGAAGATCTCTATTTTTGGCCACCGCCTGCAACCCTCGTTTAAGAAGAAGGAAATGCTCTTTCATTTCCAGGTGCTGTGCGAAATCGTTGGCAAACCTCTTCTGGGCAAAGCAGGAAGTTTTGACGCTGTAACCGCAGAGAAGTTCAGGGCTATGGCGGCTATAATATCCGGACAGAAGATGAACTGGTCCGTGATTCTTTTTGGAGTTCTGATGGAAACGGTGATTGCATCCAAACAGGCCGTATGCTTTGCTGTTCCTCTCAGCAAGCTACTGGAGTCCTTAGACATCGAGCTGGGAAAGCAGTCCGCTCTCAGCCCCTTCAAGATTCTAAACTCCAAAGGGCTCGCACTGCTGAAGTCCAAGAGTGCTCCGCCTACTTCTACCACTCTGGTTGTAGTCAAGATTGAGAAGGGCGAAGAACAAGCTGTTACGCGCAAACCTCGGATCAAGCGAAAGCTGACCATCCAGATTGATTCTGAAGAAACTCAGTCTGCTCCCTCGCCACCAACCAAGCCACTTCCCAAGAAGCCAAGAACCCAGATTACCAAACCAATCAAAACTCTACCCCTACCCATTTTGCCACCAACTAAAGCCACCCCTGCATCCCAACCTTCGAAACAAATTTCAACCACTTCAACCCCTGCACCCAAAGTCACCGTTAGACTTCCCTCTGCCATTCCCGTGGTCAAAGGGATAGTTATCACTGAGTTGGGAGATTATACCCAATCAGGGATCAAGTCCCCTTCCTCCACCGGCAAGGGAAAAGCCATTCTCTCCGAACCCCTCTCCTCCAAACCCAAATCTGCAGCGCAGACAGCCATCGACATTGCTATGGAGGATGTTGATGAGAAGGTGAAGGGACTCATTGTGGTCTTTGATGAATACGTCCAGTACCGGACTATCAACCACATTGAGATGTTTTTCGGAAAGTTGAGCAGACTGAAGAAGATGGAAGAAGAAGTTCTGAAAGGAACAGATACCGATGATGTTCGGCTTGCTGTGCAGCGCAAAGAGCTATTTACGGCAATTCAAAGATTCAGACTGGCCAATCGGCTCCTAGCTGCTAAGAAAGAGAACTTCGATCCAAATGCTCCAACTGCCAGAGATGATGGGGCCGTTATTACTCAATTAGAGATGGATATTCATGCTCTTCACTTAGCTGTCCGTTTTCAACGACAGAAGATCAGTGTATCCACTCCAGCAACCAGCCCGGATCATCCTTCTGCAAGCAAAACTCTGGCAGAACCTTTTGTTGAAGTTATTCCCTCTGGGGCAGCAGACCAGACTGAAGATCAGCCAACAGCACAACCTGCAGAACCAGCCGCAGATCAGCCTGCAGATCAAGCAGCAGCTCAGACTGCAGAGCTCGTACCAGATCAGACAGCAGATCAGACAGCGGAGCAGCCATTGCCTAATGCTCCGTCTGCTACAGATGATGAACCAATGAATGTGTTGTTGGACTCTCCAACAACATCTATTCCTTTGGGGTCATCAGCCTCCCGTGCACAAATCAGTCCAACCGCAGCACTTGCAACAATTGACGCACCAGACTTCGTCGATCCGGATTTAGTGGTGTCTACAGTTGTTGCAGCTTTACAGATTGAGGAGCCTCTCAATCCCCGCACTCCTCCGGGACAATCAGATGAAGATCTGGCTTTCATTCAGGAATTTTCTTCGGATTTGGTCACCCTGGTCCGATCCGAAAGTCATCAGGCTGCCATATCTTCCATTATGCCGATTGCTGAAGAAGATGATCCTGCACTATCATCATCAGATCACTCTCACAGCCGGCTATCTGATGCACCTCCCTCCCTGGCACGGACTCTCCAGCATTTCTCTGACAACTGCATGTCACTCTCTCAACGAGTTCTAGAAGTTCATCAAGGTCAGAGGCTTACAGCTTTGGACTTTGATTCATTCAAAGAGAAGATGACAGCCAGTATAAGCAATCTTCAGCGAGGACTGAATGATCTGTTTTCTCAGCAAGCCACTTATAAAAACAGCCCGAGAAAAGAGCAGATCGAGCTGGCCACTGAAGTCCGAGCATCTGTTGCCAATTCCCTCCGCGCTCAAGACGTTCGTCTTGACGCTATCAGCGCGCAGCTCGCACAAGTTGTTGATTTTCTTCAAGAGATTGCTGCTGACAAAAAGGGGGAAAAGAAGAAAGACCTCAAGCCGCCTCAAACTTCAAGAAGATAGCAGTCTCGTTGATTAAATTTTTAGGCTGACTGTATGCGAGATTTTTTATCAATAAAAATCTTTCTTTATTAAGTCCTTGTTCATTTATTTTGAACTTTAATAAAGGCTTAATCGATCCAACTTAATAATGTTCATTTATTTTGAACAAAGAGGAAGTAATCGATCCGAAAGTTTTTGCTTCAGAGTTCTTATCAGACTAGTTAAACAGACTTAGAAGCTAGGTTTTGTCATCATCAAAAAGGGGGAATTTGTTAGTTCCGGACCTTATCGATAAGATTTTAAAGATGACAAAACATTTCAGACCGGATCGAGTGAAATCAGACTGACCAGATCGATTGTCCATAACAAATCAAGCTGATAAGATAACAAAGCATATCAGACCGGATCGATGAATTTCAGACTGACTTTATCAAAGCTTCAGATCGATCTCAATCTTTATCAGATCAGAGCAGTCAAGGATACATAAAGAATGGCTCCTCAGTCCTAATCATTAACGGCTATTTATTGTAGCATTTAATGTCGTAATTAATTCTACAAAGGACCAAAGACTGAAGATTGCCATATAAGGTAAGAAGACAAAGAAGAGCCTATCTGACAATCGCCGAAAGTATGAACCAGAACGGCAAGTATCCTGAAGAAGAAGACTGTAGCTTACTCAGAGCTCAAGTAGAGTCAAAGTTGCACATTAAGGGAAATAACGTCGTTGGTACTTACAACTATAAAAGGATGCAACAAAAGGAATATAGAGACTCTCGCTGATCAATTGAAAAAAACGCACAAGAAAGCAAAACAGCACAAGCTTACAAGCTCAGAAGCTCTCGAGCTGAAATCATTCTTAAGCACGTTTACCTTGTAACATTTGATCATTTAGGATCACTGTGTGCATCTTGTGTATTTTGTGTTGAAAAATAGAAGTGAGAAACATATTGTAACTGTCAGACAGAGTGTGTCTGAGCAGATCGAGTGACTAGGAGTTTCAGACTGGTAGTGAGGTAAATCCAGTCTGAATCGGGTTTGTACAACAGGATTGTATAAATCAAAGTCTTCTAGTATAAACCTTCCTTAATTGGAAGAAGGGGAGACGTAGAAGGATTACACCACCTTCGAACTTCCAGAAACATATCCTGTGTATTATCTTTCTGCACTTATTCTTTCATACTAGCCATCGAGCCGTTCTTACATATACAAGAACAGACCGTTCCGCACTTATACTTTCAGTGGTCTGTTCTGTACAAGAGTTGATTAAGAAACAGATTTCTTTCACTAATCCGAAAGAAATCACAAGGGATTAATTTTTAGAAGGAGTGTTCATTCACCCCCCCCCCCCCCTCTAAACACTCCGGACCGATCCTAACAGAAGGTTTTTAGAAATTTTCAGAAATTACGTAAGTTTTTTGATTTTTTGATAAATTTCGATTTCGTGCGAATATTCGAGTATATGTTTTGAGTATATCATTTTCTTGGTTCGAATAAGTATTTGAGAAATTTTAACAATTTCGGACGTTTTTTTGATTTTTTGATAAATTTCCATTTCGTGCAATTATAAGAGTATGTGTCTTGAGTACATAATTATATTGGTTGGAAGAAGGTTTTGAGAAATTTTCAGAAATTACATAAGTTTTTTGATTTTTTGATAAATTCTGATTTCGTGCGAATATTCGAGTATATTCTACAGTACATCATTTCCTTGGTTCGAATAAGTATTTGAGAAATAGTAACAATTTCGGAAGTTTTTTTTTTATTTTTTGATAAATTTCTTTTTCGTGCAATTATAAGAGTATGTGTCTCGAGTAAATGATTTTCTTGGTTGAAAGAAGGTTTTTAGAAATTTTCAGAAATTACGCAAGTTTTTTATTTTTTGATAAATTTTGATTTCGTGCGAATATTCGAGTATATGTTTTGAGTATATCATTTTCTTGGTTCGAATAAGTATTTGAGAAATTTTAACAATTTCGGACGTTTTTTTGATTTTTTGAGAAATTTCTATTTCGTGCAATTATAAGAGTATGTGTCTTGAGTACATAATTATATTGGTTGGAAGAAGGTTTTGAGAAATTTTCAGAATTTACATAAGTTTTTTGATTTTTTGATAAATTTCGATTTCGTGCGAATATTCGAGTATATGTTTTGAGTATATCATTTTCTTGGTTCGAATAAGTATTTGAGAAATTTTAACAATTTCGGACGTTTTTTTGATTTTTTGATAAATTTCTATTTCGTGCAATTATAAGAGTATGTGTCTTGAGTACATAATTATATTGGTTGAAAGAAGGTTTTGAGAAATTTTCAGAAATTACGTAAGTTTTTTGATTTTATGATAAATTTTGATTTCGTGCGAATATTCAAGTATATGTTTTGAGTATATCATTTTCTTGGTTCGAATAAGTATTTGAGAAATTGTAACAATTTCGGACGTTTTTTGATTTTTTGATCAATTTTTTTTTCGTGCAATTATAAGAGTATGTCTCTTGATTAAATACTTTTATTGGTTGGAAGAAGGTTTTGAGAAATTTTCAGAAATTACGTAAGTTTTTTGATTTTTTGATAAATTTCGATTTCGTGCGAATATTCGAGTATATGTTTTGAGTATATCATTTTCTTGGTTCGAATAAGTATTTGAGAAATTTTAACAATTTCAGACGTTTTTTTGATTTTTGATAAATTTCTATTTCGTTCAATTATAAGAGTATGTGTCTTGAGTACATAATTATATTGGTTGGAAGAAGGTTTTTAGAAATTTTCAGAAATTACGTAAGTTTTTTGATTTTTTGATAAATTTCGATTTCGTGCGAATATTCGAGTATATGTTTTGAGTATATCATTTTCTTGGTTCGAATAAGTATTTGAGAAATTTTAACAATTTAGTACGTTTTTTTTATGTTTTGATAAATTTCTATTTCGTGCAATTATAAGAGTATGTGTCTTGAGTACATTGTTATCTTGGTTGGAAGAAGAGATTGAGAAATTTTCATAAATTACGTAAGTTTTTTGATTTTTTGATAAATTCCGATTTCGTGCGAATATTCGAGTATATGTCTAGAGTACATCATTTTCTCCGTTCGAATAAGTATTTGAGAAATTGTAACAATATCGGAAGTTTTTTTGATTTTTTGATAAATTTCTCTTTCGTGCAATTAAAAGAGTATGCGTCTTGAGTAAATAGTTTTCTTGGTTGGAAGAAGGTTTTGAGAAATTTTCAGAAATTATGTAAGTTTTTTGATTTTTTGATAAATTTCGATTTCGTGCGAATATTCGAGTATATGTTTTGAGTATATCATTTTCTTGGTTCGAATAAGTATTTGAGAAATTTTAACAATTTCGGACATTTTTTTGATGTTTTGATACATTTCTATTTCGTGCAATTATAAGAGTATGTGTCTTGAGTACATTGTTATCTTGGTTGGAAGAAGGTTTTGAGAAATTTTCACAATTACGTAAGTTTTTTGATTTTTTGATAAATTCCGATTTCGTGCGAATATCCGAGTATATGTTTTGAGTATATCATTTTCTTGGTTCGAATAAGTATTTGAGAAATTTTAACAATTTCGGACGTTTTTTTTATGTTTTGATAAATTTATATTTCGTGCAATTATAAGAGTATGTGTCTTGAGTACATTGGTATCTTGGTTGGAAGAAGGTTTTGAGAAATTTTCACAATTACGTAAGTTTTTTGATTTTTTGATAAATTTCGATTTCGTGCGAATATTCGAGTATATGTTTTGAGTATATCATTTTCTTGGTTCGAATAAGTATTTGAGAAATTTTAAAAATTTCGCACGTTTTTTTGATTTTTTGATAAATTTCTATTTCGTGCAATTATAAGAGTATGTGTCTTGAGTACATAATAATATTGGTTGGAAGAAGGTTTTGAGAAATTTTCAGAAATGACATAAGTTTTTTGATTTTTTTATAAATTCCGATTTCTTGCGAATATTCGAGTATATGTCTAGAGTACATCATTTTCTTGGTTCGAATAAGTATTTGAGAAATTTTAACTATTTCGGACGTTTTTTTGGATTTTTTGATAAATTATCTTTTTCGTGCAATTATAAGAGTATGTGTCTTGAGTAAATAATTTTCTTGGTTAGAAGAAGGTTTTTAGAAATTTTTCGAAATTACGTAAGTTTTTTGATTTTTTGATAAATTTCGATTTCGTGCGAATATTCGAGTATATGTTTTGACTATATCATTTTCTTGGTTCGAATAAGTATTTTAGAAATTTTAACAATTTCGGACGTTTTTTTGATTTTTTGATAAATTTCTATTTCGTGTAATTATAAGAGTATGTGTCTTGAGTACATAATTATATTGGTTGGAAGAAGGTTTTGAGAAATTTTCAGAAATTACATAAGTTTTTTGATTTTTTGATAAATTCCGATTTCGTGCGAATATTCAAGTATATGTTTTGAGTATATCATTTTCTTGGTTCGAATAAGTATTTGAGAAATTTTAACAATTTCGGACGTTTTTTTTGATTTTTTGATAAATTTCTATTTCGTGCAATTATAAGAGTATGTGTCTTGAGTACATAATTATATTGGTTGGAAGAAGGTTTTGAGAAATTTTCAGAAATTACATAAGTTTTTTGATTTTTTGATAAATTCCGATTTCGTGCGAATATTCGAGTATATTCTAGAGTACATCATTTTCTTGGTTCTTATAAGTATTTGTGAAATTGTAACAATTTCGGACGTTTTTTTGATTTTTTGATCAATTTCTCTTTCGTGCAATTTAAAGAGTATGCGTCTTGAGCAAATAATTTTCTTTGTTGGAAGAATGTTTTGAGAAATTTTCAGAAATTACGTAAGTTTTTTGATTTTATGATAAATTTCGATTTCGTGCGAATATTCGAGTATATTCTACAGTACATCATTTTCTTGGTTCGAATAAGTATTTGAGAAATAGTAACAATTTCGGACGTTTTTTTTTATTTTTTGATAAATTTCTTTTTCGTGAAATTATAAGAGTATGTGTCTCGAGTAAATGATTTTCTTGGTTGAAAGAAGGTTTTTAGAAATTTTCAGAAATTACGTAAGTTTTTTATTTTTTGATAAATTTCGATTTCGTGCGAATATTCGAGTATATGTTTTGAGTATATCATTTTCTTGGTTCGAATAAGTATTTGAGAAATTTTAACAATTTCGGACGTTTTTTTGATTTTTTGAGAAATTTCTATTTCGTGCAATTATAAGAGTATGTGTCTTGAGTACATAATTATATTGGTTGGAAGAAGGTTTTGAGAAATTTTCAGAAATTACATAAGTTTTTTGATTTTTTGATAAATTTCGATTTCGTGCGAATATTCGAGTATATGTTTTGAGTATATCATTTTCTTGGTTCGAATAAGTATTTGAGAAATTTTAACAATTTCGGACGTTTTTTTGATTTTTTGATAAATTTCTATTTCGTGCAATTATAAGAGTATGTGTCTTGAGTACATAATTATATTGGTTGAAAGAAGGTTTTGAGAAATTTTCAGAAATTACGTAAGTTTTTTGATTTTATGATAAATTTTGATTTCGTGCGAATATTCAAGTATATGTTTTGAGTATATCATTTTCTTGGTTCGAATAAGTATTTGAGAAATTGTAACAATTTCGGACGTTTTTTTGATTTTTTGATCAATTTTTTTTTCGTGCAATTATAAGAGTATGTCTCTTGATTAAATACTTTTATTGGTTGGAAGAAGGTTTTGAGAAATTTTCAGAAATTACGTAAGTTTTTTGATTTTTTGATAAATTTCGATTTCGTGCGAACATTCGAGTATATGTTTTGAGTATATCATTTTCTTGGTTCGAATAAGTATTTGAGAAATTTTAACAATTTCAGACGTTTTTTTGATTTTTGATAAATTTCTATTTCGTGCAATTATAAGAGTATGTGTCTTGAGTACATAATTATATTGGTTGGAAGAAGGTTTTTAGAAATTTTCAGAAATTACGTAAGTTTTTTGATTTTTTGATAAATTTCGATTTCGTGCGAATATTCGAGTATATGTTTTGAGTATATCATTTTCTTGTTTCGAATAAGTATTTGAGAAATTTTAACAATTTAGTACGTTTTTTTTATGTTTTGATAAAATTCTATTTCGTGCAATTATAAGAGTATGTGTCTTGAGGACATTGTTATCTTGGTTGGAAGAAGATTTTGAGAAATTTTCATAAATTACGTAAGTTTTTTGATTTTTTGATAAATTCCGATTTCGTGCGAATATTCGAGTATATGTCTAGAGTACATCATTTTCTCCGTTCGAATAAGTATTTGAGAAATTGTAACAATATCGGAAGTTTTGTTGATTTTTTGATAAATTTCTCTTTCGTGCAATTAAAAGAGTATGCGTCTTGAGTAAATAATTTTCTTGGTTGGAAGAAGGTTTTGAGAAATTTTCAGAAATTATGTAAGTTTTTTGATTTTTTGATAAATTTTGATTTCGTGGGAATATTCGAGTATATGTTTGAGTATATCATTTTCTTGGTTCGAATAAGTATTTGAGAAATTTTAACAATTTCGGACATTTTTTTGATGTTTTGATAAATTTCTATTTCGTGCAATTATAAGAGTATGTGTCTTGAGTACATTGTTATCTTGGTTGGAAGAAGGTTTTGAGAAATTTTCACAATTACGTAAGTTTTTTGATTTTTTGATAAATTCCGATTTCGTGCGAATATCCGAGTATATGTTTTGAGTATATCATTTTCTTGGTTCGAATAAGTATTTGAGAAATTTTAACAATGTCGGACGTTTTTTTTATGTTTTGATAAATTTATATTTCGTGCAATTATAAGAGTATGTGTCTTGAGTACATTGTTATCTTGGTTGGAAGAAGGTTTTGAGAAATTTTCACAATTACGTAAGTTTTTTGATTTTTTGATAAATTTCGATTTCGTGCGAATATTCGAGTATATGTTTTGAGTATATCATTTTCTTGGTTCGAATAAGTATTTGAGAAATTTTAAAAATTTCGCACGTTTTTTTGATTTTTTGATAAATTTCTATTTCGTGCAATTATAAGAGTATGTGTCTTGAGTACATAATAATATTGGTTGGAAGAAGGTTTTGAGAAATTTTCAGAAATGACATAAGTTTTTTGATTTTTTTATAAATTCCGATTTCGTGCGAATATTCGAGTATATGTCTAAGAGTACATCATTTTCTTGGTTGGAATAAGTATTTGAGAAATTTTAACTATTTCGGACGTTTTTTTGGAATTTTTGATAAATTATCTTTTTCGTGCAATTATAAGAGTATGTGTCTTGAGTAAATAATTTTCTTGGTTAGAAGAAGGTTTTTAGAAATTTTCCGAAATTACGTAAGTTTTTTGATTTTTTGATAAATTTCGATTTCGTGCGAATATTCGAGTATATGTTTTGAGTATATCATTTTCTTGGTTCGAATAAGTATTTGAGAAATTTTAACAATTTCGGACGTTTTTTTGATTTTTTGATAAATTTCTATTTCGTGCAATTATAAGAGTATGTGTCTTGAGTACATAATTATATTGGTTAGAAGAAGGTTTTGAGAAATTTTCAGAAATTACATAAGTTTTTTGATTTTTTGATAAATTCCGATTTCGTGCGAATATTCAAGTATATGTTTTGAGTATATCATTTTCTTGGTTCGAATAAGTATTTGAGAAATTTTAACAATTTCGGACGTTTTTTTGATTTTTTGATAAATTTCTATTTCGTGCAATTATAAGAGTATGTGTCTTGAGTACATAATTATATTGGTTGGAAGAAGGTTTTGAGAAATTTTCAGAAATTACATAAGTTTTTTGATTTTTTGATAATTCCGATTTCGTGCGAATATTCGAGTATATTCTAGAGTACATCATTTTCTTGGTTCGAATAAGTATTTGAGAAATTGTAACAATTTCGGACGTTTTTTTGATTTTTTGATCAATTTCTCTTTCGTGCAATTTAAAGAGTATGCGTCTTGAGCAAATAATTTTCTTTGTTGGAAGAATGTTTTGAGAAATTTTCAGAAATTACGTAAGTTTTTTTATTTTATGATAAATTTCGATTTCGTGCGAATATTCGAGTATATTCTACAGTACATCATTTTCTTGGTTCGAATAAGTATTTGAGAAATAGTAACAATTTCGGACGTTTTTTTTTATTTTTTGATAAATTTCTTTTTCGTGCAATTTAAGAGTATGTGTCTTGATTAAATACTTTTATTGGTTGGAAGAAGGTTTTGAGAAATTTTCAGAAATTACGTAAGTTTTTTGATTTTTTGATAAATTTCGATTTCGTGCGAATATTCGAGTATATGTTTTGAGTATATCATTTTCTTGGTTCGAATAAGTCTTTGAGAAATTTTAACAATTTCAGACGTTTTTTTGATTTTTGATAAATTTCTATTTCGTGCAATTATAAGAGTATGTGTCTTGAGTACATAATTATATTGGTTGGAAGAATGTTTTGAGAAATTTTCAGAAATACGTAAGTTTTTTTATTTTTTGATAAATTACGATTTCGTGCGAATATTCGAGTATATTCTAGAGTACATCATTTTCTTGGTTCGAATAAGTATTTTAGAAATAGTAACAATTTCGGACGTTTTTTGATTTTTTGATAAATTTCTTTTTCGTGCAATTATAAGAGTATGTGTCTCGAGTAAATAATTTTCTTGGTTGAAAGAAGGTTTTTAGAAATTTTCAGAAATTACGTAAGTTTTTTGATTTTTTGATAAATTTCGATTTCGTGCGAATATTCGAGTATATGTTCTGAGTATATCATTTTCTTGGTTCGAATAAGTATTCGAGAAATTTTAACAATTTCGGACGTTTTTTTGATTTTTTGATAAATTTCTATTTCGTGCAATTATAAGAGTATGTGTCTTGAGTACATAATTATATTGGTTGGAAGAAGGTTTTGAGAAATTTTCAGAAATTACGTAAGTTTTTTGATTTTTTGATAAATTTCCATTTCGTGCGAATATTCGAGTATATATTTTGAGTATATCATTTTCTTTGTTCGAATAAGTATTTGAGAAATTTTAACAATTTGGACGTTTTTTTGATGTTTTGATAAATTACTATTTCGTGCAATTATAAAGAGTATGTGTCATGAGTACATTGTTATCTTGATTAGAAGAAGGTTTTGAGAAATTTTCAGAATTACGTAAGTTTTTTGATTTTTTTATAAATTCCGATTTCGTGCGAATATTCGAGTATATGTCTAGAGTACATTATTTTCTCGGTTCGAATAAGTATTTGAGAAATTGTAACAATTTCGGACGTTTTTTTGATTTTTTGATCAATTTCTCTTTCATGCAATTAAAAGAGTATGTGTCTTGAGAAAATAATTTTCTTGGTTGGAAGAAGGTTTTTAGAAATTTTCAGAAATTACGTAAGTTTTTTGATTTTTTGATAAATTCCGATTTCGTGCGAATATTCGAGTATATGTCTAGAGTACATCATTTTCTCGGTTCGAATAAGTATTTGGGAAATAGTAACAATTTCGGATGTTTTTTTGATTTTTTTTTCAATTTCTTTTTCGTGCAATTATAAGAGTGTGTCTCGAGTAAATAATTTTCTTGGTTGGAAGAAGGTTTTGAGAAATTTTGAGAAAATACGTAATTTTTTGTTTTTTTGATAAATTTCGATTTCGTGCGAATATTCGAGTATATCTTTTGAGTATATCATTTTTTGGGTTCGAATAAGTATTTGAGAAATTTTAGCAATTTCGGATGTTTTTTTAATGTTATGATAAATTTCAATTTCAATTTCGTATGTGTCTTGAGTACATTGTTATCTTGGTTGGAAGAATGTTTTGAGAAATTTTCAGAATTACGTAAGTTTTTTGATTTTTTGATTAATTCCGATTTCGTGAGAATATCCGAGTATATGTCTAGAGTACATCATTTTCTCGGTTCGAATAAGTATTTGAGAAATTGTAACAATTTCGGATGTTTTTTTGATTTTTTGATAAATTTCTCTTTCGTGCAATTAAAAGAGTACGTGTCTTGATTAAATACTTTTCTTGGTTGGAAGAAAGTTTTGAGAAATTTTAAGAAATTACGTAAGTTTTTTGATTTTTTGATAAATTTCGATTTCGTGCGAATATTCGAGTATATGTTTTGAGTATATCATTTTCTTGGTTCGAATAAGTATTTGAGAAATTTTAACAATTTCGGACGTTTTTTTTGATTTTTTTGATAAATTTCTATTTCGTGCAATTATAAGAGTAAGTGTCTTGAGTACATAATTATATTGGTTGGAAGAAGGTTTTGAGAAATTTTCAGAAATTAATAAGTTTTTTGAATTTTTAATAAATTCCGATTTCCTGCGAATATTCGAGTATATGTTTTGAGTTTATCATTTTCTTGGTTCGAATAAGTATTTGAGAAATTTTAACAATTTAGTACGTTTTTTTTATGTTTTGATAAATTTCTATTTCGTGCAATTATAAGAGTATGTGTCTGGAGTTCATAATTATATTGGTTGGAAGAAGGTTTTGAGAAATTTTGAGAAATTTTCACAATTACGTAAGTTTTTGATTTTTTGATAAATTCCGATTTCGTGTGAATATTCGAGTATACGTCTAGAGTACATCTTTTTCTCGGTTCGAATAAGTATTTGAGAAATTGTAACAATTTCGGAAGTTTTTTTGATTTTTTGATAAATTTCTCTTTCGTGCAATTATAAGAGTATGTGTCTTGAGTACATTGTTATCTTGGTTTGAAGAAGGTTTTGAGAAATTTTCAGAATTACGAAGTTTTTTGATTTTTTGATAAATTCCGATTTCGTGCAAATATTCGAGTATATTCTAGAGTACATCATTTTCTTGGGTCGAATAAGTATTTGAGAAATTGTAACAATTTATGACGTTTTTTTGATTTTTTGATATATTTCTTTTTCGTGCAATTATAAGAGTATGTGTCTCGAGTAAATAATTTTCTTGGTTGAAAGAAGGTTTTTAGAAATTTTCAGAAATTACGTTAGTTTTTTGATTTTTTGATAAATTTCGATTTCGTACGAATATTCGAGAATATGTTTTGAGTATATCATTTTCTTGGTTCGAATAAGTATTCGAGAAATTTTAACAATTTCGGACGTTTTTTTTGATTTTTTGATAAATTTCTTTTTCGTGCAATTATAAGAGTATGTGTCTCGAGTACATAATTTTCTTGGTTAGAAGAAGGTTTTTAGAAATTTTCAGAAATTACGTAAGTTTTTTGATTTTTTGATAAATTTCGATTTCGTGCGAATATTCGAGTATATGTTTTGAGTATATCATTTTCTTGGTTCGAATAAGTATTCGAGAAATTTTAACAATTTCGGACGTTTTTTTGATTTTTTGATAAATTTCTTTTTCGTGCAATTATAAGGGTATGTGTTTCGAGTAAATAATTTTCTTGGTTGAAAGAAGGTTTTTAGAAATTTCAAACTCTTTTTTTGCCAAGGACTTAAATATTAAGCAAAAGACACAATAAAAACGATTTATTTGACCCAACACAAAGAACAAAACGACTCAACTAACAAAATAAACCCCTACCCGTTGCTTATCCAAGCAAGAACCTCGGTATATGATTCGAACCTCGACCCATTGTCTACAATTGAGACAAGAACCTTGGTATGTAAAATCGCACCTCAACCCATCGCTTAACACGAAGCAAGAAACAAAGGTTTCAACATGCACCTTGACCCACTACTTAGAAAAGTAGGAACCTCGGTATCAACATGACGCACCTCGACCCACTACTTAGAAAAGTAGGAACCTGGGTATCAAATGACGAACGCCACAAGGAATACTCCTTGATAAGTTCCAAGAATGGGATCACTTGGATCCTTGAGAGAAAACTCTCCACAAGGCAAAGAGCCACTTTTTTTGAATGAATGTTGTTGTATATCTCCCATTAAAATGATTGAATACAAGTATTTATAGGCCTCATTGAGTTTTCATGACCTAATGGGCTCATAACAAGCTCAATACAATATTTTTCTTAGCCCATCTAGACATAATTCGAAAATAACATTAATTACTTAAATAAAAGCCTACTAATATATAATTGATTTCAAACTAGCCCAATCACTAAATATGAATACAATGATGGTCCATAACATTATGTAGAATCCATGCTCTTGATTTTGGACTTGCATGTCTGTTTGAAGCTCTTCATGAATCTCACATCATTCTCCCTTTCTTTGAAAAAGATTTGTCCTCAAATCTTGTTTACTCTTTAATATCTTAGCCTCCAAACATGAAGAATGAGATCGTAACAACTTGGAATTTGAGGGACCAGATTGCACAATAAATTTAGAGTGACCTAGTTGTAATTTTATGACCCAATTGGATAGAAATTGAAAAAAAAAAAAATCAAAGCTCTATGAACTTAATTGGACGAAAATTGACACAAAGAAAGGAAAAATAAAATTATTATTAAAATATTATAGGATAATATGTGATTAGATTAAAGAAAAATCTAAACTTTAGGAAATTTAGAGTCCAAATAAGGAAAGAAATCAATCAAGAATCCTATTTGAAGTTAATAAGATTTATGATAGAAATTTTCTTACTCAAAACTCTTCAAAAGCCTATTTTCATAAACTTTAAAAATATCACATATTTCTTGGACGAAAATTCACCCTTTTTTTTTTGTTTTTTTGTTTTTCGACACGAAACATAAAGTAACAAACAAAACGAACTAAGGTATGATCAAAGACTCTACGAAACAAAGATTGTGCAAAAAAAATGACGACAAGAAGACTCAAAGAAGGCGCTTGATTTTTAAAAACCAAGGCTCTGATACCAAATGATACGAACTAAGGAATGAATCAAAGACTCGACGAAACAAAGATTGTAAGAAAAAAAAAATGACGACAGGAAGACTCAAAGAATGAGCTTGATTTTTAAAAACCAAGGGTCTGATACCAAATGATACGACCCTAGAGATTCAATGACACGCGAGGATAGTATTTCAAACTCTTTTTTTGCCAAGGACTTAAATATCAAGCAAAAGACACAATAAAAACGATTTATTTGACCCAACACAAAGAACAAAACGACTCAACTAACAAAATAAACCCCTACCCGTTGCTTATCCAAGCAAGAACCTCGGTATATGATTCGAACCTCGACCCGTTGTCTACAATTGAGACAAGAACCTTGGTATGTAAAATCGCACCTCAACCCATCGCTTAACACGAAGCAAGAAACAAAGGTTTCAACATGCACCTTGACCCACTACTTAGAAAAGTAGGAACCTCGGTATCAACATGACGCACCTCGACCCACTACTTAGAAAAGTAGGAACCTGGGTATCAAATGACGAACGCCACAAGGAATACTCCTTGATAAGTTCCAAGAATGGGATCACTTGGATCCTTGAGAGAAAACTCTCCACAAGGCAAAGAGCCACTTTTTTTGAATGAATGTTGTTGTATATCTCCCATTAAAATGATTGAATACAAGTATTTATAGGCCTCATTGAGTTTTCATGACCTAATGGGCTCATAACAAGCTCAATACAATATTTTTCTTAGCCCATCTAGACATAATTCGAAAATAACATTAATTACTTAAATAAAAGCCTACTAATATCTAATTGATTTCAAACTAGCCCAATCACTAAATATGAATACAATGATGGTCCATAACATTATGTAGAATCCATGCTCTTGATTTTGGACTTGCATGTCTGTTTGAAGCTCTTCATGAATCTCACATCAGAAGGTTTTTAGAAATTTTCAGAAATTACGTAAATTTTTTGACTTTTTGATAAATTTCGATTTCGTGTGAATATTCGAGTATTTGTTTTGAGTATATCATTTTCTTGGTTCGAATAAGTATTTGAGAAATTTTAACAATTTTGGACGTCTTTTTTGATATTTTGATAAATTTCTATTTCGTGCAATTATAAAGAGTATGTGTTTTGAGTACATTGTTATCTTGATTGGAAGAGGTTTTGAGAAATTTTCAGAATTACGTAAGTTTTTTGATTTTTTTATAAATTCCGATTTCGTGCGAATATTCGAGTATATGTCTAGAGTATATCATTTTCTTGGTTCGAATAAGTATTTGAGAAATTGTAACAATTTCGGAAGTTTTTTTGATTTTTTGATAAATTTCTCTTTCGTGCAATTAAAAGAGTATGTGTCTTGATTAAATACTTTTCTTGGTCGGAAGAGGTTTTGAAAAATTTTCAGAAATTACGTAAGTTTTTTGATTTTTTGATAAATTTCGATTTCGTGCGAATATTCGAGTATATGTTTTGAGTATATCATTTTCTTGGTTCGAATAAGTATTTGAGAAATTTCAACAATTTTTGACGTTTTTTTGATATTTTGATAAATTTCTATTTCGTGCAATTATAAAGAGTATGTGTCTTGAGTACATTGTTATCTTGATTGGAAGAAGGTTTTGAGAAATTTTCAGAATTACGTAAGTTTTTTGATTTTTTTATAAATTCCGATTTCGTGCGAATATTCGAGTATATGTCTATAGTACATCATTTTCTCGGTTCGAATAAGTATTTGAGAAATTGTAACAATTTTGGAAGTTTTTTGATTTTTTGATAAATTTCTCTTTCGTGCAATTAAAAGAGTATGCGTCTTGAGTAAATAATTTTCTTGGTTGGAAGAAGGTTTTGAGAAATTTTCAGAAATTACGTAAGTTTTTTGATTTTTTGATAAATTTCGATTTCGTGCGAATATTCGAGTATATGTTTTGAGTATATCATTTTCTTGGTTCGAATAAGTATTTGAGAGATTTTAACAATTTCGGACGTTTTTTTTATGTTTTGATAAATTTATATTTCGTGCAATTATAATAGTATGTGTCTTGAGTACATTGTTATCTTGGTTGGAAGAAGGTTTTGAGAAATTTTCAGAAATTACGTAAGTTTTTTGATTTTTTGATAAATTTCGATTTCGTGCGAATATTCGAGTATATGTTTTGAGTATATCATTTTCTTGGTTCGAATAAGTATTTGAGAAATTTTTACAATTTCGGACGTTTTTTTTGATTTTTGATAAATTTCTATTTCGTGCAATTATAAGAGTATGTGTCTTGAGTACATAATTATATTGGTTGGAAGAAGGTTTTGAGAAATTTTCAGAAATTACATAAGTTTTTTGATTTTTTATAAATTCCGATTTCTTGCGAATATTCGAGTATATGTCTAGAGTACATCATTTTCTTGGTTCGAATAAGTATTTGAGAAATTTTAACTATTTCGGACGTTTTTTTTGATTTTTTGATAAATTTCTTTTTCGTGCAATTATAAGAGTATTTGTCTTGAGTAAATAATTTTCTTGGTTGGAAGAAGGTTTTTAGAAATTTTCAGAAATTACGTAAGTTTTTTGATTTTTGATAAATTTCGATTTCGTGCGAATATTCGAGTATATGTTTTGAGTATATCATTTTCTTGGTTCGAATAAATATTCGAGAAATTTTAACAATTTCGTACGTTTTTTTGATTTTTTGATAAATTTCTTTTTCATGCAATTATAAGAGTATGTGTATCGAGTAAATAATTTTCTTGGTTGAAAGAAGGTTTTTAGAAATTTTCAGAAATTACGTAAGTTTTTTGACTTTTTGATAAATTTCGATTTCGTGCGAATATTCGAGTATATGTTTTGAGTATATCATTTTCTAGGTTCGAATAAGTATTTGAGAAATTTTAACAATTTCGGACGTTTTTTTGATTTTTTGATAAATTTCTATTTCGTGCAATAATAAGAGTATGTGTCTTGAGTACATAATTATATTGGTTGGGAGAAGGTTTTTAGAAATTTTCAGAAATTACATAAGTTTTTTGATTTTTTGATAAATTCCGATTTCGTGCGAATATTCGAGTATATTCTAGAGTATATCATTTTCTTGGTTCGAATAAGTATTTGAGAAATTGTAACAATTTCGGACGTTTTTTTGATTTTTTGATCAATTTCTCTTTCGTGCATTTTAAAGAGTATGCGTCTTGAGCAAATAATTTTCTTTGTTGGAAGAATGTTTTGAGAAATTTTCAGAAATTACGTAAGTTTTTTGATTTTATGATAAATTTCGATTTCGTGCGAATATTCGAGTATATGTTTTGAGTATATCATTTTCTTGGTTCGAATAAGTATTTGAGAAATTGTAACAATTTCGGACGTTTTTTGATTTTTTGATCAATTTCTTTTTCGTGCAATTATAAGAGTATGTGTCTTGATTAAATACTTTTATTGGTTGGAAGAAGGTTTTGAGAATTTTCAGAAATTACGTAAGTTTTTTGATTTTTAGATACATTTCGATTTCGTGCGAATATTCGAGTATATGTTTTGAGTATATCATTTTTTTGGTTCGAATAAGTATTTTAGAAATTTTAACAATTTCGGATGTTTTTTTAATGTTGTGATAAATTTCAATTTCGTGCAATTATAAGAGTATGTGTCTTGAGTACATTGTTATCTTGGTTGGAAGAATGTTTTGAGAAATTTTCAGAATTACGTAAGTTTTTTTATTTTTTGATAAATTACGATTTCGTGCGAATATTCGAGTATATTCTAGAGTACATCATTTTCTTGGTTCGAATAAGTATTTGAGAAATAGAAACAATTTCGGACGTTTTTTTGATTTTTGATAAATTTCTTTTTCGTGCAATTATAAGAGTATGTGTTTCGAGTAAATAATTTTCTTGGTTGAAAGAAGGTTTTTAGAAATTTTCAGAAATTACGTAAGTTTTTTGATTTTTTGATAAATTTCGATTTCGTGCGAATATTCGAGTATATGTTTTGAGTATATCATTTTCTTGGTTCGAATAAGTATTCGAGAAATTTTAACAATTTTGGGCGTTTTTTTTGATTTTTTGATAAATTTCTATTTCGTGCAATTATAAGAGTATGTGTCTTAAGTACATAATTATATTGGTTCGAAGAAGGTTTTGAGAAATTTTCAGAAATTACGTAAGTTTTTTGATTTTTTGATAAATTTCGATTTCGTGCGAATATTCGAGTATATGTTTTGAGTATATCATTTTCTTTGTTCGAATAAGTATTTGAGAAATTTTAACAATTTGGACGTTTTTTTGATGTTTTGATAAATTACTATTTCGTGCAATTATAAAGAGTATGTGTCTTGAGTACATTGTTATCTTTATTAGAAGAAGGTTTTGAGAAATTTTCAGAATTACGTAAGTTTTTTGATTTTTTTATAAATTCCGATTTCGTGCGAATATTCGAGTATATGTCTAGAGTACACCATTTTCTCGGTTCGAATAAGTATTTGAGAAATTGTAACAATTTCGGACGGTTTTTTTGATTTTTTGATCAATTTCTCTTTCGTGAAATTAAAAGAGTATGTGTCTTGAGAAAATAATTTTCTTGGTTGGAAGAAGGTTTTTAGAAATTTTCAGAAATTACATATGTTTTTTGATTTTTTGATAAATTCCGATTTCGTGCGAATATTCGAGTATATGTCTAGAGTACATCGTTTTCTCGGTTCGAATAAGTATTTGAGAAATAGTAACAATTTCGGACGTTTTTTTTGATTTTTTTCAATTTCTTTTTTCGTGCAATTAAAAGAGTACGTGTCTTGATTAAATACTTTTCTTGGTTGGAAGAAGGTTTTGAGAAATTTTCAGAAATTACCTAAGTTTTTTGATTTTTTGATAAATTTCGATTTCGTGCGAATATTCGAGTATATGTTTTGAGTATATCATTTTCTTGGTTCGAATAAGTATTTGAGAATTTGTAACAATTACGTAAGTTTTTTTTTTTTTTTGATAAGTTTCTTTTTCGAGCAATTATAAGAGTATGTGTCTTGAGTTCATAATTATATTGGTTGGAAGAAGGTTTTGAGAAATTTTGAGAAATTTTCACAATTACGTAAGTTTTTTGATTTTTGATAAATTCTGATTTCGTGTGAATATTCGAGTATACGTCTAGAGTACATCTTTTGTCGGTTCGAATAAGTATTTGAGAAATTGTAACAATTTCGGAAGTTTTTTTGATTTTTTGATAAATTTCTCTTTCGTGCAATTATAAGAGTATGTGTCTTGAGTACATTGTTATCTTGGTTGGAAGAAGGTTTTGAGAAATTTTCCGAATTACGAAGTTTTTTGATTTTTTGATAAATTCCGATTTCGTGCGAATATTCGAGTATATTCTAGAGTACATCATTTTCTTGGTTCGAATAAGTATTTGAGAAATTGTAACAATTTCGGACGTTTTTTTGATTTTTTGATATTTCTTTTTCGTGCAATTATAAGAGTATGTGTCTCGAGTAAATAATTTTCTTGGTTGAAAGAAGGTTTTTAGAAATTTTCAGAAATTACGTAAGTTTTTTGATTTTTTGATAAATTTCGATTTCGTGCGAATATTCGAGTATATCTTTTGAGTATATCATTTTCTTGGTTCGAATAAGTATTCGAGAAATTTTAACAATTTCGGACGTTTTTTTTGA
Source organism: Haberlea rhodopensis (assembly GCA_907163345.1). Lineage (NCBI taxonomy): Eukaryota > Viridiplantae > Streptophyta > Magnoliopsida > Lamiales > Gesneriaceae > Haberlea > Haberlea rhodopensis. The sequence goes on along the minus strand of CAJQUN010000802.1, from coordinate 124,394 downwards.
TTTTTTGATAAATTTCTATTTCGTGCAATTATAAGAGTATGTGTCTTGAGTACATAATTATATTGGTTGGAAGATGGTTTTAAGAAATTTTCAGAAATTACGTAAGTTTTTTGATTTTTTGATAAATTTCGATTTCGTTCGAATATTCGAGTATATGTTTTGAGTATATCATTTTCCTGGTTCGAATAAGTATTTGAGAAATTTTAACAATTTCGGACATTTTTTTGATGTTTTGATAAATTTCTATTTCGTGCAATTATAAGAGTATGTGTCTTGAGTACATAATTATATTGTTGGAAGAAGATTTTGAGAAATTTTCAGAAATTACATAAGTTTTTTGATTTTTGATAAATTCCGATTTCGTGCGAATATTCGAGTATATTCTAGAGTACATCATTTTCTTGGTTCGAATAAGTATTTGAGAAATAGTAACAATTTCGGACGTTTTTTTTGATTTTTTGATAAATTTTTTTCGTGCAATTATAAGAGTATGTGTCTCGAGTAAATAATTTTCTTGGTTGAACTAAGGTTTTTAGAAATTTTTAGAAATTACGTAAGTTTTTTGATTTTTTGATAAATTTCGATTTCGTGTGAATATTCGAGTATATGTTTTGAGTATATCATTTTCTTGGTTCGAATAAGTATTCGAGAAATTTTAACAATTTCGGACGTTTTTTTTGATTTTTTGATAAATTTCTATTTCGTGCAATTATAAGAGTATGTGTCTTGAGTACATACTTATATTGGTTGGAAGAATGTTTTAAGAAATTTTCAGAAATTACGTAAGTTTTTTGATTTTTTGATAAATTTCGATTTCGTTCGAATATTCGAGTATATGTTTTGAGTATATCATTTTCCTGGTTCGAATAAGTATTTGAGAAATTTTAACAATTTCGGACATTTTTTTGATGTTTTGATAAATTTCTATTTCGTGCAATTATAAGAGTATGTGTCTTGAGTACATAATTATATTGGTTGGAAGAAGATTTTGAGAAATTTTCAGAAATTACATAAGTTTTTTGATTTTTTGATAAATTCCGATTTCGTGCGAATATTCGAGTATATTCTAGAGTACATCATTTTCTTGGTTCGAATAAGTATTTGAGAAATAGTAACAATTTCGGACGTTTTTTGATTTTTTGATAAATTTCTTTTTCGTGCAATTATAAGAGTATGTGTCTCGAGTAAATAATTTTCTTGGTTGAAAGAAGGTTTTAGAAAATTTTAGAAATTACGTAAGTTTTTTGATTTTTGATAAATTTCGATTTCGTGCGAATATTCGAGTATATGTTTTGAGTATATCATTATCTTGGTTCGAATAAGTATTCGAGAAATTTGACAATTTCGGACGTTTTTTTTATTTTTTGATAAATTTCTTTTTCGTGCAATTATAAGAGTATGTGTCTCGACTAAATAATTTTCTTGTTCAAAGAAGGTTTTAGAAATTTTCAGAATTACGTAAGTTTTTTGACTTTTTGATAAATTTCGATTTCGTGCGAATATTCGAGTATATGTTTTGAGTATATCATTTTCTTGGTTCGAATAAGTATTTGAGAAATTTTAACAATTTTTGGACGTTTTTTTAATGTTTTGATAAATTTCAATTTCGTGCAATATAAGAGTATGTGTCTTGAGTACATTGTTATATTTGTTGGAAGAAGGTTTTGAGAAATTTTCAGAATTATGAAGTTTTCTGATGTTTTGATAAATTCCGATTTCGTGCGAATATTCGAGTATATTCTAGAGTATATCATTTTCTTGGTTCGAATAAGTATCCGAGAAATTTTAACAATTTCGGACGTTTTTTTATTTTTTGATAAATTTCTATTTCGTGCAATTATAAGAGTATGTGTCTTGAGTACATAATTATATTGGTTGGAAGAAAGTTTTAAGAAATTTTCAGAAATTACGTAAGTTTTTTGATTTTTTGATAAATTTCGATTTCGTGCGAATATTCGAGTATATGTTTTGAGTATATCATTTTCTTGGTTCGAATAAGTATTTGAGAAATTTTAACAATTTCGGACATTTTTTTGATGTTTTGATAAATTTCTATTTCGTGCAATTATAAGAGTATGTGTCTTGAGTACATTAATTATATTGGTTGGAAGAAGATTTTGAGAATATTTTCAGAAATTACATAAGTATTTTGATTTGTTGATAAATTCCGATGTCGTGCGAATATTCGAGTATATTCTAGAGTACATCATTTTCTTGGTTCGAATAAGTATTTGAGAAATAGTAAACAATTTCGGACGTTTTTTTGATTTTTGATAAATTTCTTTTTCGTGCAATTATAAGAGTATGTGTCTCGAGTAAATAATTTTCTTGGTTGAAAGAAAGTTTTTAGAAATTTTCAGAAATTACGTGAGTTTTTTGATTTTTTGATAAATTTCGATTTCGTGCGAATATTCGAGTATATGTTTTGAGTATATCATTTTCTTGGTTCGAATAAGTATTCGAGAAATTTTAACAATTTCGGACGTTTTTTTTGATTTTTGATAAATTTCTATTTCGTGCAATTATAGGAGTATGTGTCTTGAGTACATAATTATATTGGTTGGAAGAAGGTTTTGAGAAATTTTCAGAAATTACGTAAGTTTTTTGATTTTTGATAAATTTCGATTTCGTGCGAATATTCGAGTATATGTTTTGAGTATATCATTTTCTTGGTTCGAATAAGTATTTGAGAAAATTTTAAACAATTTCGGACGTTTTTTTTATGTTTGATAAATTTCTATTTCGTGCAATTATAAGAGTACGTGTCTTGAGTACATTGTTATCTTGGTTGGAAGAAGGTTTTGAGAAATTTTCAGAAATTACTTAAGTTTTTTGTTATTTTGATAAATTCCGATTTCGTGCGAATATTCGAGTATATGTCTAGAGTACATCATTTTCTCGGTTCGAATAAGTAATTTGAGAAATTGTAACAATTTCGGACTTTTTTTTGATTTTTTGATCAATTTCTCTTTCGTGCAATTTAAAGAGTATGTGTCTTGAGCAAATAATTTCTTTGTTGGAAGAATGTTTTGAGAAATTTTTCAGAAATTACGTAAGTTTTTTGATTTTATGATAAATTTCGATTTCGTGCGAATATTCGAGTATATGTTTTGAGTATATCATTTTCTTGGTTCGAATAAGTATTTGAGAAATTTTAACAATTTCGGACGTTTTTTTTATGTTTTGATAAATTTATATTTCGTGCAATTATAAGAGTATATGTCTTGAGTACATTGTTATCTTTGTTGAAGAAGGTTTTGAGAAATTTTCAGAAATTACGTAAGTTTTTTGATTTTTTGATAAATTTCGATTTCGTGCGAATATTCGAGTATATGTTTTGAGTATATCATTTTCTTGGTTCGAATAAGTTTTTGAGAAATAGTAACAATTTCAGACGTTTTTTTGATTTTTTGATAAATTTCTTTTTCGTGCAATTATAAGAGTATGTGTCTCGAGTAAATAATTTTTTTGGTTGAAAGAAGGTTTTGAGAAATTTTCAGAAATTACGTAAGTTTTTTGATTTTTTGATAAATTCTGATTTCGTGCGAATATTCGAGTATATGTCTAGAGTACATCATTTTCTTGGTTCGAATAAGTATTTGAGAAATTGTAACAATTTCGGACGTTTTTTTTGATTTTTTGATCAATTTCTCTTTCGTGCAATTTAAAGAGTAGGCGTCTTGAGCAATAATTTTCTTTGTTGGAAGAATGTTTTGAGAAATTTTCAGAAATTACGTAAGTTTTTGATTTTATGATAAATTTCGATTTCGTGCGAATATTCGAGTATATGTTTTGAGTACATCATTTTCTTGTTTCGAATAAATATTTGAGAGATTTTAACTATTTCGGACGTTTTTTTTATTTTTTGATAAATTTCTTTTTTCGTGCAATTATAAGACTATGTGTCTTGAGTAAATAATTTTCTTTGTTGGAATAAGGTTTTTAGAAATTTTCAGAAATTACGTAAGTTTTTTTGATTTTTTGATAAATTTTGATTTCGTGCTAATATTCGAGTATATGTTTTGAGTATATCATTTTCTTGGTTCGAATAAGTACTTGAGAAAATTTAACAATTTCGGATGTTTTTTTGATTTTTGATAAATTTCTATTTCGTGCAATTATAAGAGTATGTGTCTTGAGTACATAATTATATCGGTTGGAAGAAGGTTTTGAGAAATTTTCAGAAATTACATAAGTTTTTTGATTTTTTGATAAATTCCGATTTCGTGCGAATATTCGAGTATATGTTTTGAGTATATCATTTTCTTGGTTCGAATAAGTATTTGAGAAATTTTAAACAATTTTGGACGTTTTTTTGATATTTTGATAAATTTCTATTTCGTGCAATTATAAATAGTATGTGTCTTGAGGTACATTGTTATCTTGATTGAAGAAGGTTTTGAGAAATTTTCAGAATTACGAAGTTTTTGATTTTTTGATAAATTCCGATTTCGTGAGAATATTCGAGTATATGTCTAGAGTACATCATTTTCTTGGTTCGAATAAGTATTTGAGAAATTTTAAACTATTTCGGACGTTTTTTTTTATTTTTGATAAATTTCTTTTTCGTTCAATTATAAGAGTATGTGTCTTGATTAAATACTTTTATTGGTTGGAAGAAGGTTTTGAGAAATTTTCAGAAATTACGTAAGTTTTTTGATTTTTTGATAAATTTCGATTGCGTGCGAATATTCGAGTATATGTTTTGAGTATATCATTTCTTGGTTCGAATAAGTATTTGAGAAATTGTAACAATTTCGGACATTTTTTGATTTTTTGATCAATTTCTTTTTCGTGCAATTATAAGAGTATGTGTCTTGATTAAATACTTTTCTTGGTTGGAAGAAGGTTTTGAGAAATTTTCAGAAATTACGTAAGTTTTTTGATTTTTTGATAAATTTTGATTTCGTGCGAATATTCGAGTATATGTTTTGAGTATATCATTTTCTTGGTTCGAATAAGTATTTGAGAAATTGTAACAATTTCGGACGTTTTTTGATTTTTGATCAATTTCTTTTTCGTGCAATTATAAGAGTTTGTGTCTCGATTAAATACTTTTATTGGTTGGAAGAAGGTTTTGAGAAATTTTCAGAAATTACGTAAGTTTTTTGATTTTTTGATAAATTCGATTGCGTGCGAATATTCGAGTATATGTTTGAGTATATCATTTTCTTGGTTCGAATAACTATTTGAGAAATTTTAACAATTTCAGACGTTTTTTTTATGTTTTGATAAATTTCTATTTCGTGCAATTATAAGAGTATGTGTTTTGAGTACATTGTTATCTTGGTTGGAAGAAGATTTTGAGAATTTTCAGAAATTACGTAAGTTTTTTGATTTTTTGATCAATTTCTTTTTCGTGCAATTATAAGAGTATGTGTCTTGATTAAATACTTTATTGGTTGGAAGAAGGTTTTGAGAAATTTTCAGAAATTACGTAAATTTTTGATTTTTTGATAAATTTTGATTTCGTGCGAATATTCGAGTATAAGTCTAGAGTACATCATTTTCTCGGTTCGAATAAGTATTTGAGAAATTGTAACAATTTGGAAAGTTTTTTTGATTTTTTGATAAATTTATCCGTTCGTAGCAATTAAAAGAGTATGTGTCTTGAGTACATTGTTATCTTGGTTGGAAGAAGGTTTTGAGCAATTTTCAGAATTACGTAAGTTTTTTTTATTTTTTGATAAATTACGATTTCGTGCGAATATTCGAGTATATTCTAGAAGACATTATTTTTTTGGTTCGAATAAGTATTTGAAAAATTGAAGCAATTTCGAGACGTTTTTTTTGATTTTTTGATCAATTTCTTTTCGTGCAAATATAAGAGTATGTGTCTTGATTAAATACTTTTCTTGGTTGGAAGAAGGTTTTGAGAAATTTTCAGAAATTACGTAAGTTTTTTGATATTATGATAAATTTCGATTTCGTGCGAATATTCGAGTATATGTTTTGAGTACATCATTTTCTCGGTTCGAATAAGTATTTGAGAAATTGTAACAATTTCGGAAGTTTTTTTGATTTTTTGATAAATTTCTCTTTCGTGCAATTATAAGAGTATGTGTCTTGAGTAACATTGTTATCTTGGTTGGAAGAAGGTTTTGAGAAATTTTCCGAATTACGAAGTTTTTTGATTTTTTGATAAATTCCGATTTCGTGCGAATATTCGAGTATATTCTAGAGTACATCATTTTCTTGTTCGAATAAGTATTTGAGAAATTGTAACAATTTCGGACGTTTTTTTTGATTTTTGATATTTCTTTTTCGTGCAATTATAAGAGTATGTGTCTCGAGTAAATAATTTTCTTGGTTGAAAGAAGGTTTTTAGAAATTTTCAGAAATTACGTAAGTTTTTTGATTTTTGATAAATTTCGATTTCGTGCGAATATTCGAGTATATTTTTGAGTATAATCATTTCTTGGTTCGAATAAGTATTCGAGAATTTTAACAATTTCGGACGTTTTTTTGATTTTTTGATAAATTTCTATTTCGTGCAATTATAAGAGTATGTGTCTTGAGTACATAATTATATTGGTTGGAAGATGGTTTTAAGAAATTTTCAGAAATTACGTAAGTTTTTTTGATTTTTTGATAAATTTCGATTTCGTTCGAATATTCGAGTATATGTTTTGAGTATATCATTTTCCTGGTTCGAATAAGTATTTGAGAAATTTTAACAATTTCGGACATTTTTTTGATGTTTTGATAAATTTCTATTTCGTGCAATTATAAGAGTATGTGTCTGAGTACATAATTATATTGGTGGAAGAAGATTTTGAGAAATTTTCAGAAATTACATAAGTTTTTTGATTTTTTGATAAATTCCGATTTCGTGCGAATATTCGAGTATATTCTAAGAGTACATCATTTTCTTGGTTCGAATAAGTATTTGAGAAATAGTACAATTTCGGACGTTTTTTTGATTTTTGATAAATTTTTTTTCGTGTGCAATTATAAGAGTATGTGTCTCGAGTAAATAATTTTCTTGGTTGAACTAAGGTTTTTAGAAATTTTTAGAAATTACGTAAGTTTTTTGATTTTTGATAAATTTCGATTTCGTGTGAATATTCGAGTATATGTTTTGGAGTATATCATTTTCTTGGTTCGAATAAGTATTCGAGAAATTTTAACAATTTCGGACGTTTTTTTGATTTTTTTGATAAATTTCTATTCGTGCAATTATAAGAGTATGTGTCTTGAGTACATACTTATATTGGTTGGAAGAATGTTTTAAGAAATTTTCAGAAATTACGTAAGTTTTTTGATTTTTGATAAATTTCGATTTCGTTCGAATATTCGAGTATATGTTTTGGAGTATATCATTTTCCTGGTTCGAATAAGTATTTGAGAAATTTTAACAATTTCGGACATTTTTTTGATGTTTGATAAATTTCTATTTCGTGCAATTATAAGAGTATGGTGTCTTGAGTACATAATTATATTGTTGGAAGAAGATTTTGAGAAATTTTCAGAAATTACATAAGTTTTTTGATTTTTTGATAAATTCCGATTTCGTGCGAATATTCGAGTATATTCTAGAGTACATCATTTTCTTGGTTCGAATAAGTATTTGAGAAATAGTAACAATTTCGGACGTTTTTTTGATTTTTGATAAATTTTTTTCGTGCAATTATAAGAGTATGTGTCTCGAGTAAAGAATTTTCTTGGTTGAACTAAGGTTTTTAGAAATTTTAGAAATTACGTAAGTTTTTTGATTTTTTGATAAATTCGATTTCGTGTGAATATTCGAGTATATGTTTTGAGTATATCATTTTCTTGGTTCGAATAAGTATTCGAGAAATTTTAACAATTCGGACGTTTTTTTGATTTTTTTTGATAAATTTCTATTTCGTGCAATTATAAGAGTATGTGTCTTGAGTACATACTTATATTGGTTGGAAGAATGTTTTAAGAAATTTTCAGAAATTACGTAAGTTTTTGATTTTTTTGATAAATTTCGATTTCGTTCGAATATTCGAGTATATGTTTTGAGTATATCATTTTCCTGGTTCGAATAAGTATTTGAAGAAATTTTAACAATTTCGGACATTTTTTTGATGTTTTGATAAATTTCTATTTCGTGCAATTATAAGAGTATGTGTCCTTGAGTACATAATTATATTGGTTGGAAGAATATTTTTGAGAAATTTCAGAAATTACGATAAGTTTTTTGATTTTTTGATAAATTCCGATTTTTTGCCGTGCGGGAATATTCGGATATATTCTAGAGTAGCACATCCATTCTTCTGGTTCGATAAGTATTTTGAGAAATAGTAACAATTTCGGACGTTTTTTTGATTTTTGATAAATTCTTTTCGTGCAATTATAAGAGTATGTGTTCTCGAGTAAATAAATTTCTTGGTTGAAAGAAGGTATTTTTTAGAAATTTTGTAGAAATTTACGTAAGTTTTTTGATTTTTTGATAAATTTCGATTTCGTGCGAATATTCGAGTATATGTTTTGAGTATATTCATATTATCTTGGGTTTCGAAATAAGTATTTCGAGAACTTTGGACAATTTCGGACTTTTTTTTTTTATTCTTTTGTATAATTTCTTTTTCGTGCAATATAAGAGTATGTGTCTCGACTAAATAATTTTGCTTGGTTCAAAGAAGGTTTTAGAAATTTTCCAGAAATTACGTAAGTTTTTTGACCTTTTTGATAAATTTCGATTTCGTGCGAATATTCGAGTATATGTTTGAGTATATCATTTTCTTGGTTCGAATAAGTATTTGAGAAATTTTAAACAATTTGGACGTTTTTTTTAATGTTTTGATAAATTTCAATTTCGTGCAATTATAAGAGTATGTGTCTTGAGTACATTGTTATATTTGTTGGAAGAAGGTTTTTGAGAGAAATTTTCAGAATTACGAAGTTTCTGATGTTTGGATAAAGTCCCGATTTCGTGCGAATATTCGAGATATTCTAGAGGTATATCACTTTCCTTGGTTGCGAATAAGTATCCGAGAAAATTTAACAATTTCGGACGTTTTTTTTTTATTTTTTTGAATAAATTTCCTATTTCGTGCCAATTATAAGGAGTATGTGTCTTGAGTAACATAATTATTGGTTGGAAGAAGGTTTTGAGAAATTTTCAGAATTACGTAAGTTTTTTGATTTTTTGATAAATTTCGATTTCGTGCGAATATTCGAGTATATGTCTTGAGTATATCATTTTCTTGGTTCGAATAAGTATTTGAGAAATTTTAACAATTTCGGACGTTTTTTTGATTTTTTGATAAATTTCTATTTCGTGCAATTATAAGAGTATGTGTCTTGAGTACATAATTATCTTGGTTGGAAGAAGGTTTTGAGAAATTTTCAGAAATTACGTAAGTTTTTTGATTTTTTGATAAATTTCGATTTCGTGCGAATATTCGAGTATATGTCTTGAGTATATCATTTTCTTGGTTCGAATAAGTATTTGAGAAATTTTAACAATTTCGGACGTTTTTTTGATTTTTTGATAAATTTCTTTTTCGTGCAATTATAAGAGTATGTGTCTTGAGTACATAATTTTCTTGGTTGGAAGAAGGTTTTGAGAAATTTTCAGAATTACGTAAGTTTTTTGATTTTTTGATAAATTTCGATTTCGTGCGAATATTCGAGTATATGTCTTGAGTACATCATTTTCTTGGTTCGAATAAGTATTTGAGAAATTTTAACAATTTCGGACGTTTTTTTGATTTTTTGATAAATTTCTATTTCGTGCAATTATAAGAGTATGTGTCTTGAGTACATAATTTTCTTGGTTGGAAGAAGGTTTTGAGAAATTTTCAGAATTACGTAAGTTTTTTGATTTTTTGATAAATTTCGATTTCGTGCGAATATTCGAGTATATGTTTTGAGTATATCATTTTCTTGGTTCGAATAAGTATTTGAGAAATTTTAACAATTTCGGACGTTTTTTTGATTTTTTGATAAATTTCTATTTCGTGCAATTATAAGAGTATGTGTCTTGAGTACATAATTTCTTGGTTGGAAGAAGGTTTTGAGAAATTTTCAGAATTACGTAAGTTTTTTGATTTTTTGATAAATTTCGATTTCGTGCGAATATTCGAGTATATGTCTTGAGTACATCATTTTCTTGGTTCGAATAAGTATTTGAGAAATTTTAACAATTTCGGACGTTTTTTTGATTTTTGATAAATTTCTATTTCGTGCAATTATAAGAGTATGTGTCTTGAGTACAAATTTTCTTGGTTGGAAGAAGGTTTTGAGAAATTTTCAGAATTACGTAAGTTTTTTGATTTTTTGATAAATTTCGATTTCGTGCGAATATTCGAGTATATGTCTAGAGTACATCATTTTCTTGGTTCGAATAAGTATTTGAGAAATTTTAACAATTTCGGACGTTTTTTTGATTTTTTGATAAATTTCTATTTCGTGCAATTATAAGAGTATGTGTCTTGAGTACATAATTTTCTTGGTTGGAAGAAGGTTTTGAGAAATTTTCAGAATTACGTAAGTTTTTTGATTTTTTGATAAATTTCGATTTCGTGCGAATATTCGAGTATATGTCTTGAGTACATCATTTTCTTGGTTCGAATAAGTATTTGAGAAATTTTAACAATTTCGGACGTTTTTTTGATTTTTTGATAAATTTCTATTTCGTGCAATTATAAGAGTATGTGTCTTGAGTACATAATTTTCTTGGTTGGAAGAAGGTTTTGAGAAATTTTCAGAATTACGTAAGTTTTTGATTTTTTGATAAATTTCGATTTCGTGCGAATATTCGAGTATATGTCTAGAGTACATCATTTTCTTGGTTCGAATAAGTATTTGAGAAATTTTAACAATTTCGGACGTTTTTTTGATTTTTTGATAAATTTCTATTTCGTGCAATTATAAGAGTATGTGTCTTGAGTACATAATTCTTGGTTGGAAGAAGGTTTTGAGAAATTTTCAGAAATTACGTAAGTTTTTTGATTTTTTGATAAATTTCGATTTCGTGCGAATATTCGAGTATATGTTTTGAGTATATCATTTTCTTGGTTCGAATAAGTATTTGAGAAATTTTAACAATTTCGGACGTTTTTTTGATTTTTTGATAAATTTCTTTTTCGTGCAATTATAAGAGTATGTGTCTTGAGTAAATAATTTTCTTGGTTGGAAGAAGGTTTTGAGAAATTTTCAGAATTACGTAAGTTTTTTGATTTTTTGATAAATTTCGATTTCGTGCGAATATTCGAGTATATGTTTTGAGTACATCATTTTCTTGGTTCGAATAAGTATTTGAGAAATTTTAACAATTTCGGACGTTTTTTTTTTTTTGATAAATTTCTTTTTCGTGCAATTATAAGAGTATGTGTCTTGAGTAAATATTTTATTGGTTGAAGAAGGTTTTGAGAAATTAGAGTACATCATTTTCTTGGTTCGAATAAGTATTTGAGAAATTGTAACAATTTCGGACGTTTTTTTGATTTTTGATAAATTTCTATTTCGTGCAATTATAAGAGTATGTGTCTTGAGTACATAATTTTCTTGGTTGGAAGAAGGTTTTGAGAAATTTTCAGAATTACGTAAGTTTTTTGATTTTTTGATAAATTTCGATTTCGTGCGAATATTCGAGTATATGTTTTGAGTATATCATTTTCTTGGTTCGAATAAGTATTTGAGAAATTTTAACAATTTCGGACGTTTTTTTGATTTTTTGATAAATTTCTATTTCGTGCAATTATAAGAGTATGTGTCTTGAGTACATAATTTTCTTGGTTGGAAGAAGTATTTTGAGAAATTTTCAGAAATTACGTAAGTTTTTTGATTTTTTGATAAATTCTTTTTCGTGCAATTATAAGAGTATGTGTCTTGAGTACATATTTTCTTGGTTGGAAGAAGGTTTTGAGAAATTTTCAGAAATTACGTAAGTTTTTTGATTTTTTGATAAATTTCGATTTCGTGCGAATATTCGAGTATATGTTTTGAGTATATCATTTTCTTGGTTCGAATAAGTATTTGAGAAATTTTAACAATTTCGGACGTTTTTTTGATTTTTTGATAAATTTCTATTTCGTGCAATTATAAGAGTATGTGTCTTGAGTACATAATTTTCTTGGTTGGAAGAAGTTTTGAGAAATTTTCAGAAATTACGTAAGTTTTTTGATTTTTTGATAAATTTCGATTTCGTGCGAATATTCGAGTATATGTCTTGAGTATATCATTTTCTTGGTTCGAATAAGTATTTGAGAAATTTTAACAATTTCGGACGTTTTTTTGATTTTTTGATAAATTTCTATTTCGTGCAATTATAAGAGTATGTGTCTTGAGTACATAATTTTCTTGGTTGGAAGAAGGTTTTGAGAAATTTTCAGAAATTACGTAAGTTTTTTGATTTTTTGATAAATTTCGATTTCGTGCGAATATTCGAGTATATGTCTTGAGTACATCATTTTCTTGGTTCGAATAAGTATTTGAGAAATTTTAACAATTTCGGACGTTTTTTTGATTTTTTGATAAATTTCTATTTCGTGCAATTATAAGAGTATGTGTCTTGAGTACATAATTTTCTTGGTTGGAAGAAGGTTTTGAGAAATTTTCAGAATTACGTAAGTTTTTTGATTTTTTGATAAATTTCGATTTCGTGCGAATATTCGAGTATATGTTTTGAGTATATCATTTTCTTGGTTCGAATAAGTATTTGAGAAATTTTAACAATTTCGGACGTTTTTTTGATTTTTTGATAAATTTCTATTTCGTGCAATTATAAGAGTATGTGTCTTGAGTACATAATTATCTTGGTTGGAAGAAGGTTTTGAGAAATTTTCAGAATTACGTAAGTTTTTTGATTTTTTGATAAATTTCGATTTCGTGCGAATATTCGAGTATATGTCTTGAGTATATCATTTTCTTGGTTCGAATAAGTATTTGAGAAATTTTAACAATTTCGGACGTTTTTTTGATTTTTTGATAAATTTCTATTTCGTGCAATTATAAGAGTATGTGTCTTGAGTAATAATTTTCTTGGTTGGAAGAAGGTTTTGAGAAATTTTCAGAATTACGTAAGTTTTTTGATTTTTTGATAAATTTCGATTTCGTGCGAATATTCGAGTATATGTCTTGAGTACATCATTTTCTTGGTTCGAATAAGTATTTGAGAAATTTTAACAATTTCGGACGTTTTTTTGATTTTTTGATAAATTTCTATTTCGTGCAATTATAAGAGTATGTGTCTTGAGTACAATTTTCTTGGTTGGAAGAAGGTTTTGAGAAATTTTCAGAATTACGTAAGTTTTTTGATTTTTTGATAAATTTCGATTTCGTGCGAATATTCGAGTATATGTCTTGAGTATATCATTTTCTTGGTTCGAATAAGTATTTGAGAAATTTTAACAATTTCGGACGTTTTTTTGATTTTTTGATAAATTTCTATTTCGTGCAATTATAAGAGTATGTGTCTTGAGTACATAATTTTCTTGGTTGGAAGAAGGTTTTGAGAAATTTTCAGAATTACGTAAGTTTTTTGATTTTTTGATAAATTTCGATTTCGTGCGAATATTCGAGTATATGTTAGAGTACATCATTTTCTTGGTTCGAATAAGTATTTGAGAAATTTTAACAATTTCGGACGTTTTTTTGATGTTTTGATAAATTTCTATTTCGTGCAATTATAAGAGTATGTGTCTTGAGTACATAATTATCTTGGTTGGAAGAAGGTTTTGAGAAATTTTCAGAATTACGTAAGTTTTTTGATTTTTTGATAAATTCGATTTCGTGCGAATATTCGAGTATATGTCTTGAGTACATCATTTTCTTGGTTCGAATAAGTATTTGAGAAATTTTAACAATTTCGGACGTTTTTTTGATTTTTTGATAAATTTCTTTTTCGTGCAATTATAAGAGTATGTGTCTTGAGTAATAATTTTCTTGGTTCGAAGAAGGTTTTGAGAAATTTTCAGAATTTACGTAAGTTTTTTGATTTTTTGATAAATTTCGATTTCGTGCGAATATTCGAGTATATGTCTTGAGTACATCATTTTCTTGGTTCGAATAAGTATTTGAGAAATTTTAACAATTTCGGACGTTTTTTTGTTTTGATAAATTTCTATTTCGTGCAATTATAAGAGTATGTGTCTTGAGTATATCATTTTCTTGGTTGGAAGAAGGTATTTGAGAAATTTTCAGAAATTACGGACGTTTTTTTGATTTTTTGATAAATTTCTATTTCGTGCAATTATAAGAGTATGTGTCTTGAGTAAATATTTTCTTGGTTGGAAGAAGGTTTTGAGAAATTTTCAGAAATTACGTAAGTTTTTTGATTTTTTGATAATTTCGATTTCGTGCGAATATTCGAGTATATGTCTTGAGTACATCATTTTCTTGGTTCGAATAAGTATTTGAGAAATTGTAACAATTTCGGACGTTTTTTGATTTTTTGATAAATTTCTATTTCGTGCAATTATAAGAGTATGTGTCTTGAGTACATAATTTTCTTGGTTGGAAGAAGGTTTTGAGAAATTTTCAGAAATTACGTAAGTTTTTTGATTTTTTGATAAATTTCGATTTCGTGCGAATATTCGAGTATATGTCTTGAGTACATCATTTTCTTGGTTCGAATAAGTATTTGAGAAATTTAACAATTTCGGACGTTTTTTTGATTTTTTGATAAATTTCTATTTCGTGCAATTATAAGAGTATGTGTCTTGAGTACATATTTTCTTGGTTGGAAGAAGGTTTTTGAGAAATTTTCAGAAATTACGTAAGTTTTTTGATTTTTGATAAATTTCGATTTCGTGCGAATATTCGAGTATATGTCTTGAGTACATCATTTTCTTGGTTCGAATAAGTATTTGAGAAATTTTAACAATTTCGGACGTTTTTTTTGATTTTTTGATAAATTTCTATTTCGTGCAATTATAAGAGTATGTGTCTTGAGTACATAATTATCTTGGTTGGAAGAAGGTTTTGAGAAATTTTCAGAAATTACGTAAGTTTTTTGATTTTTTGATAAATTTCGATTTCGTGCGAATATTCGAGTATATGTTTTGAGTACAATTTTCTTGGTTCGAATAAGTATTGAGAAATTTTAACAATTTCGGACGTTTTTTTTGATTTTTTGATAAATTTCTATTTCGTGCAATTATAAGAGTATGTGTCTTGAGTACATTATTTTCTTGGTTGGAAGAAGATTTAGAGAAATTTTCAGAATACGTAAGTTTTTTGATTTTTTGATAAATTCTTTTTCGTGCAATTATAAGAGTATGTGTCTTGAGTAAATAATTTTCTTGGTTGGAAGAAGGTTTTGAGAAATTTTCAGAAATTACGTAAGTTTTTGATTTTTTGATAAATTTCGATTTCGTGCGAATATTCGAGTATATGTTTTGAGTATATCATTTTCTTGGTTCGAATAAGTATTTGAGAAATTTTAACAATTTCGGACGTTTTTTTGATTTTTTGATAAATTTCTATTTCGTGCAATTATAAGAGTATGTGTCTTGAGTACATAATTATCTTGGTTGGAAGAAGGTTTTGAGAAATTTTCAGAAATTACGTAAGTTTTTTGATTTTTTGATAAATTTCGATTTCGTGCGAATATTCGAGTATATGTTTTGAGTATATCATTTTCTTGGTTCGAATAAGTATTTGAGAAATTTTAACAATTTCGGACGTTTTTTTGATTTTTTGATAAATTTCTTTTCGTGCAATTATAAGAGTATGTGTCTTGAGTACATAATTTTCTTGGTTGGAAAGAAGGTTTTGAGAAATTTTCAGAAATTACGTAAGTTTTTTGATTTTTTGATAAATTCCGATTTCGTGCGAATATTCGAGTATATGTCTAGAGTACATCATTTTCTTGGTTCGAATAAGTATTTGAGAAATTGTAACAATTTCGGACGTTTTTTTGATTTTTTGATAAATTTCTATTTCGTGCAATTATAAGAGTATGTGTCTTGAGTACATAATTATCTTGGTTGGAAGAAGGTTTTGAGAAATTTTCAGAAATTACGTAAGTTTTTGATTTTTTGATAAATTTCGATTTCGTGCGAATATTCGAGTATATGTTTTGAGTATATCATTTTCTTGGTTCGAATAAGTATTTGAGAAATTTTAACAATTTCGGACGTTTTTTTATTTTTGATAAATTTCTATTTCGTGCAATTATAAGAGTATGTGTCTTGAGTACATTGTTATCTTGGTTGGAAGAAGGTTTTGAGAAATTTTCAGAATTACGTAAGTTTTTTGATTTTTTGATAAATTTCGATTTCGTGCGAATATTCGAGTATATGTCTAGAGTACATCATTTTCTTGGTTCGAATAAGTATTTGAGAAATTTAACAATTTCGGACGTTTTTTGATTTTTGATAAATTTCTATTTCGTGCAATTATAAGAGTATGTGTCTTGAGTACATTGTTATCTTGGTTGGAAGAAGGTTTTGAGAAATTTTCAGAATTACGTAAGTTTTTTGATTTTTGATAAATTTCGATTTCGTGCGAATATTCGAGTATATTCTGAGTACATCATTTTCTTGGTTCGAATAAGTATTTGAGAAATTGTAACAATTTCGGACGTTTTTTTTGATTTTTGATAAATTTCTCTTTCGTGCAATTATAAGAGTATGTGTCTTGAGTAAATAATTTTCTTGGTTGGAAGAAGGTTTTGAGAAATTTTCAGAAATTACGTAAGTTTTTTGATTTTTTGATAAATTTCGATTTCGTGCGAATATTCGAGTATATGTCTTGAGTACATCATTTTCTTGGTTCGAATAAGTATTGAGAAATTTTAACAATTTCGGACGTTTTTTTTATTTTTGATAAATTCTTTTCGTGCAATTATAAGAGTATGTGTCTTGAGTAAATAATTTTATTGGTTGGAAGAAGGTTTTGAGAAATTTTCAGAAATTACGTAAGTTTTTTGATTTTTTGATAAATTTCGATTTCGTGCGAATATTCGAGTATATGTTTTGAGTATATCATTTTCTTGGTTCGAATAAGTATTTGAGAAATTTTAACAATTTCGGACGTTTTTTATGTTTTGATAAATTTCTATTTCGTGCAATTATAAGAGTATGTGTCTTGAGTACATAATTATATTGGTTGGAAGAAGGTTTTGAGAAATGTCTAGAGTACATCATTTTCGGTTCGAATAAGTATTTGAGAAATTTTAACAATTTCGGACGTTTTTTTTGATTTTTTGATAAATTTCTTTTCGTGCAATTATAAGAGTATGTGTCTTGAGTAATAATTTTTTGGTTGGAAGAAGGTTTTGAGAAATTTTCAGAAATTACGTAAGTTTTTTGATTTTTTGATAATTTCGATTTCGTGCGAATATTCGAGTATATGTTTTGAGTATATCATTTTCTTGGTTGAATAAGTATTTGAGAAATTTTAACAATTTCGGACGTTTTTTGATTTTTTGATAATTTCTATTTCGTGCAATATAAAGTAGTATGTGTTTTGAGTACATTGTTTTCTTGGTTGGAATAAGATTTTGAGAAATTTTCAGAAATTACGTAAGTTTTTTTGATTTTTTGATAATTCTTTTTCGTGCAATTATAAGAGTATGTGTCTTGATTAAATACTTTTTATTGGTTGAAGAAGTTTTGAGAAATTTTCAGAAATTACGTAAGTTTTTTGATTTTTTGATAAATTTCGATTTCGTGCGAATATTCGAGTATATGTTTTGAGTATATCATTTTCTTGGTTCGAATAAGTATTTGAGAAATTTTAACAATTTCGGACGTTTTTTTTGATTTTTTGATAAATTTCTATTTCGTGCAATTATAAGAGTATGTGTCTTGAGTACATAATTATCTTGGTTGGAAGAAGGTTTTGAGAATTTTTCAGAATTACGTAAGTTTTTTGATTTTTTGATAAATTTCGATTTCGTGCGAATATTCGAGTATATGTTTTGAGTATATCATTTTCTTGGTTCGAATAAGTATTTGAGAAATTTAACAATTTCGGACGTTTTTTTTGATTTTTTGATAATTTCTATTTCGTGCAATTATAAGAGTATGTGTCTTGAGTACATAATTTTCTTGGTTGGAAGAAGGTTTTAGAAATTTTCAGAAATTACGTAAGTTTTTTGATTTTTTGATAAATTCCGATTTCGTGCGAATATTCGAGTATATGTCTAGAGTACATCATTTTCTTGGTTCGAATAAGTATTTGAGAAATTTTAACAATTTCGGACGTTTTTTTGATTTTTGATAAATTTCTATTTCGTGTGCAATTATAAGAGTATGTGTCTTGAGTACATAATTATCTTGGTTGGAAGAAGGTTTTGAGAATTTTCAGAAATTACGTAAGTTTTTTGATTTTTTGATAATTTCGATTTCGTGCGAATATTCGAGTATATGTTTTGAGTACATCATTTTCTTGGTTCGAATAAGTATTTGAGAATTTTAACAATTTCGGACGTTTTTTTGATTTTTTGATAAATTTCTATTTCGTGCAATTATAAGAGTATGTGTCTTGAGTACATATTTATCTTGGTTGGAAGAAGGTTTTGAGAATTTTCAGAATTACGTAAGTTTTTTGATTTTTTGATAAATTTCGATTTCGTGCGAATATTCGAGTATATGTTTTGAGTATATCATTTTCTTGGTTCGAATAAGTATTTGAGAAATTTTAACAATTTCGGACGTTTTTTTGATTTTTGATAAATTTCTATTTCGTGCAATTATAAGAGTATGTGTCTTGAGTAAATAATTATTATTGTTGGAAGAAGGTTTTGAGAAATTTTCAGAATTACGTAAGTTTTTTGATTTTTGATAAATTTCGATTTCGTGCGAATATTCGAGTATATGTTTTGAGTATATCATTTTCTTGGTTCGAATAAGTATTTGAGAAATTTTAACAATTTCGGACGTTTTTTTGATTTTTTGATAATTTCTATTTTTCGTGCAATTATAAGAGTATGTGTCTTGAGTACATAATTTTCTTGGTTGGAAGAAGGTTTTTAGAAATTTTCAGAATTACGTAATTTTTTTGATTTTTTGATAAATTCCGATTTCGTGCGAATATTCGAGTATATGTCTAGAGTACATCATTTTCTGGTTCGAATAAGTATTTGAGAAATTTTAACAATTTCGACGTTTTTTTTGATTTTTTGATAAATTTCTATTTCGTGCAATTAATAAGAGTATGTGTCTGAGTACATAATTATCTTTGTTGGAAGAAGGTTTTGAGAAATTTTCAGAAATACGTAAGTTTTTTT
>CAJQUN010000802.1:0-104738 GCA_907163345.1 Haberlea rhodopensis | reverse complement strand
ATCGAAATATCAAAAAAAATCAAAAAACTTGCGTTATTTTCTGAAAATTTACTCAAAACCTTCTTCTAACCAGAAAATTATGTACTCAAGACACATACTTATTTATAATTGACAAATTTATCAAAAAATAAAAAAAAAACGTCCGAAATTGTTAAAATGTTCTGAAAATACTTATTCGAACCTAGAAATATGATGTTGTACTATAGACATATACTTATACTTCGAATATTCGACGAAATCAAAAATTTACAAAAAAAGCAAAAAAATTACGTAATTTCTGAAAATTTATCCAAACACTTCTTCCAACCAAGAAAATTATTGACTCAGAGACAATACTCTTATAGTGCACGAATAGAAATTTATCAAAAAATAAATAAAAAAACGCTCCAAAATTGTTAAAATTTCTCAAATACTTATTCGAACCAAGAAATGATGTACACAAGACATATACTCGAATATTCGCACGAAATCGAAATTTATCTAAAACTCAAAAAACTTACGTAATTTCTGAAAATTTCTCAAAACCTTCTTCCAACCAAGAAAATTATGTACTCAAGACACATACTCTTATAATTGCACGAAATAGAAATTTATAAAAAAATCAAAAAAAACGTCTGAAATTGTTAAAATTTCTCAATACTTATTCGAACCAAGAATAATGATGTACTCTAGACATATACTCGAATATTCGCACGAAATCGAAATTTATCAAAAAATCAAAAAACTTACGTAATTCTGAAAATTTCTCAAAACCTTCTTCTAACCAAGATAATTATGTACTCAAGACACATACTCTTATAATTGCACGAAATAGAAATTTATCAAAAAATAAAAAAACGTCCGAAATTGTTAAAATTTCTCAAATACTTAGTTCGAACCAAGAAAATGATATACTCAAACATATACTCGAATATTCGCACGAAATCGAAATTTATCAAAAAAGCAAAAAACTTACGTAATTTCTGAAATTTCTCAAACCTTCTTCCAACCAAGAAAATTATGTACTCAAGACACATACTCTTATAATTGCACGAAATAGAAATTTATCAAAAAATAAAAAAAAACGTCTGAAATTGTTAAAATTTATCAAATACTTATTCGAACCAAGAAAATGATATACTCAAGACATATACTCGAATATTCGCACGAAATCGAAATTTATCAAAAAATCAAAAACTTACGTAATTCTGCAAATTTCTCAAAACCTTCTTCCAACCAAGAAAATTATGTACTCAAGACACATACTCTTATAATTGCACGAAATAGAAATTTATCAAAAAATAAAAAAAAACGTCCGAAATTGTTAAAATTTCTCAAATACTTATTCGAACCATAGAAATGATGTACTCTAGACATATACTCGAATATTCGCACGAAATCGAAATTTATCAAAAAATCAAAAAACTTACGTAATTCTGAAAATTTCTCAAAACCTTCTTCCAACCAAGAAAATTATGTACTCAAGACACATACTCTTATAATTGCACGAAATAGAAATTTATCAAAAAATAAAAAAAAACGTCCGAAATTGTTAAAATTTCTCAAATACTTATTCGAACCAAGAAAATGATGTACTCAAGACATATACTCGAATATTCGCACGAAATCGAAATTTATCAAAAAATCAAAAAACTTACGTAATTCTGAAAATTTCTCAAAACCTTCTTCCAACCAAGAAAATTATGTACTCAAGACACATACTCTTATAATTGCACGAAATAGAAATTTATCAAAAAATAAAAAAAAACGTCCGAAATTGTTAAAATTTCTCAAATACTTATTCGAACCAAGAAAATGATGTACTCAAGACATATACTCGAATATTCGCACGAAATCGAAATTTATCAAAAAATCAAAAAACTTACGTAATTTCTGAAAATTTCTCAAAACCTTCTTCCAACCAAGAAAATTATGTACTCAAGACACATACTCTTATAATTGCACGAAATAGAAATTTATCAAAAATAAAAAAAAACGTCCGAAATTGTTAAAATTTCTCAAATACTTATTCGAACCAAGAAAATGATGTACACAAGACATATACTCGAATATTCGCACGAAATCGAAATTTATCAAAAAATCAAAAACTTACGTAATTTCTGAAAATTTCTCAAAACCTTCTTCCAACCAAGAAAATTATGTACTCAAGACACATACTCTTATAATTGCACGAAATAGAAATTTATCAAAAATAAAAAAACGTCCGAAATTGTTAAAATTTCTCAAATACTTATTCGAACCAAGAAAATGATGTACTACAAGACATATACTCGAATATTCGCACGAAATCGAATTTATCAAAAATCAAAAAACTTACGTAATTTCTGAAAATTTCTCAAAACCTTCTTCCAACCAAGAAAATTATGTACTCAAGACACATACTCTTATAATTGCACGAAATAGAAATTTATCAAAAAATAAAAAAAACGTCCGAAATTGTTAAAATTTCTCAAATACTTATTCGAACCAAGAAAATGATGTACTCAAGACATATACTCGAATATTCGCACGAAATCGAATTTATCAAAAAATAAAAAACTTACGTAATTCTGAAAATTTCTCAAAACCTTCTTCCAACCAAGAAAATTATGTACTCAAGACACATACTCTTATAATTGCACGAAATAGAAATTTATCAAAAATAAAAAAAACGTCCGAAATTGTTAAAATTTCTCAAATACTTATTCGAACCAAGAAAATGATGTACTCAAGACATATACTCGAATATTCGCACGAAATCGAAATTTATCAAAAAATCAAAAAACTTACGTAATTTCTGAAAATTTCTCAAAACCTTCTTCCAACCAAGAAAATTATGTACTCAAGACACATACTCTTATAATTGCACGAAATAGAAATTTATCAAAAAATAAAAAAAACGTCCGAAATTGTTAAAATTTCTCAAATACTTATTCGAACCAAGAAAATGATGTACTCTAAGACATATACTCGAATATTCGCACGAAATCGAAATTTATCAAAAAATCAAAAAACTTACGTAATTTCTGAAAATTTCTCAAAACCTTCTTCCAACCAAGAAAATTATGTACTCAAGACACATACTCTTATAATTGCACGAAATAGAAATTTATCAAAAAATAAAAAAAACGTCCGAAATTGTTAAAATTTCTCAAATACTTATTCGAACCAAGAAAATGATGTACATCAAGACATATACTCGAATATTCGCACGAAATCGAAATTTATCAAAAAATCAAAAAACTTACGTAATTTCTGAAAATTTCTCAAAACCTTCTTCCAACCAAGAAAATTATGTACTCAAGACACATACTCTTATAATTGCACGAAATAGAAATTTATCAAAAAATCAAAAAAACGTCCGAAATTGTTAAAATTTCTCAAATACTTATTCGAACCAAGAAAATGATGTACTCAAGACATATACTCGAATATTCGCACGAAATCGAAATTTATCAAAAATCAAAAAACTTACGTAATTCTGAAAATTTCTCAAAACCTTCTTCCAACCAAGAAAATTATGTACTCAAGACACATACTCTTATAATTGCACGAAATAGAAATTTATCAAAAAATAAAAAAAAACGTCCGAAATTGTTAAAATTTCTCAAATACTTATTCGAACCAAGAAATGATATACCCAAGACATATACTCGAATATTCGCACGAAATCGAAATTTATCAAAAAATCAAAAACTTACGTAATTTCTGAAAATTTCTCAAAACCTTCTTCCAACCAAGAAAATTATGTACTCAAGACACATACTCTTATAATTGCACGAAATATAAATTTATCAAAAAATAAAAAAAACGTCCGAAATTGTTAAAATTTCTCAAATACTTATTCGAACCAAGAAAATGATGTACACAAGACATATACTCGAATATTCGCACGAAATCGAAATTTATCAAAAATCAAAAAACTTACGTAATTTCTGAAAATTTCTCAAAACCTTCTTCCAACCAAGAAAATTATGTACTCAAGACACATACTCTTATAATTGCACGAAATAGAAATTTATCAAAAAATCAAAAAAAACGTCCGAAATTGTTAAAATTTCTCAAATACTTATTCGAACCAAGAAAATGATGTACTCAAGACATATACTCGAATATTCGCACGAAATCGAAATTTATCAAAAAATCAAAAAACTTACGTAATTTCTGCAAATTTCTCAAAACCTTCTTCCAACCAAGAAAATTATGTACTCAAGACACATACTCTTATAATTGCACGAAATAGAAATTTATCAAAAAATAAAAAAAAACGTCCGAAATTGTTAAAATTTCTCAAATACTTATTCGAACCAAGAAAATGATGTACACAAGACATATACTCGAATATTCGCACGAAATCGAAATTTATCAAAAATCAAAAAACTTACGTAATTTCTGAAAATTTCTCAAAACCTTCTTCCAACCAAGAAAATTATGTACTCAAGACACATACTCTTATAATTGCACGAAAATAGAAATTTATCAAAAAATAAAAAAAAAGTCCGAAATTGTTAAAATTTCTCAAATACTTATTCGAACCAAGAAAATGATGTACTCAAAGACATATACTCGAATATTCGCACGAAATCGAAATTTATCAAAAAATAAAAAAACTTACGTAATTTCTCAAAACCTTCTTCCAACCAAGAAAATTATGTACTCAGGACACATACTCTTATAATTGCACGAAATAGCACGAAATCGAAATTTATCAAAAAATCAAAAACTTACGTAATTTCTGAAAATTTCTCAAAACCCTTCTTCCAACCAAGAAAATTATGTACTCAAGACACATACTCTTATAATTGCACGAAATATAAATTTATCAAAAAATAAAAAAAACGTCCGAAATTGTTAAAATTTATCAAATAATTGTTCGAACCAAGAAAATGATATACTCAAAACATATATCGAATATTCGCACGAAATCGAAATTTTTCAAAAAGCGAAAAACTTACGTAATTTCTTCAAATTTCTCAAAACCTTCTTTCAACCTAGAAAATTATGTACTCAAGACACATACTCTTTATAATTGCACGAAATAGATATTTATCAAAAAATAAAAAAAAACGTCCGAAATTGTTAAAATTTCTCAAATATTATTCGAACCAAGAAAATGATGTACACAAGACATATACTCGAATATTCGAAATCGAAATTTATCAAAAAATCAAAAAACTTACGTAATTCTGAAAATTTCTCACAACCTTTCTTCCAACCAAGAAAAATTATGTATCAAGACACATACTCTTATAATTGCACGAAAATAAATTTATCAAAAAATAAAAAAAACGTCCGAAATTGTTAAAATTTCTCAAATACTTATTCGAACCAAGAAAATGATGTATTCCAAACATATACTCGAATATTCGCACGAAATCGAATTTATCAAAAAATAAAAAAACTTACGTAATTCTGAAAAATTCTCAAAACCTTCTTCCAACCAAGAATTATGTACTCAAGACACATACTCTTATAATTGCACGAAATAGAAATTTATCAAAATAAAAAACGTCGAAATTGTTAAAATTCTCAAATACTTATTCGAAATATTCCAACGTCCAATATAGAATCAAAAAAATACTTTAAAATTTCTCAAAACCTTCTTCCAACCAAGAAAATTATGTACTCAAGACACATACTCTTATAATTGCACGAAATAGAAATTTATCAAAACATAAAAAAAACGTCCGAAATTGTTAAAATTTCTCAAATACTTATTCGACCAAGAAAATGATGTACTCAAAGACATATACTCGAATATTCGCACGAAATCGAAATTTATCAAAAAATCAAAAAACTTACGTAATTCTGAAAATTTCTCAAACCTTCTTCCAACCAAGAAAATTATGTACTCAAGACACATACTCTTATAATTGCACGAAATAGAAATTTATCAAAAATCAAAAAAACGTCCGAAATTGTTAAAATTTCTCAAATACTTATTCGAACCAAGAAAATGATATACTCAAGACATATACTCGAATATTCGCACGAAATCGAAATTTATCAAAAATCAAAAAACTTACGTAATTTCTGAAAATTTCTCAAAACCTTCTTCCAACCAAGAAATTATGTACTCAAGACACATACTCTTATAATTGCACGAAATAGAAATTTATCAAAAAATCAAAAAAACGTCCGAAATTGTTAAAATTTCTCAAATACTTATTCGAACCAAGAAAATGATGTACTCAAGACATATACTCGAATATTCGCACGAAATCGAAATTTATCAAAAAATCAAAAAACTTACGTAATTTCTGAAAATTTCTCAAAACCTTCTTCCAACCAAGAAAATTATGTACTCAAGACACATACTCTTATAATTGCACGAAATAGAAATTTATCAAAAAATAAAAAAACGTCCGAAATTGTTAAAATTTCTCAAATACTTATTCGAACCAAGAAAATGATGATACTCAAGACATATACTCGAATATTCGCACGAAATCGAAATTTATCAAAAAATCAAAAAACTTACGTAATTTCTGAAAATTTCTCAAAACCTTCTTCCAACCAAGAAAATTATGTACTCAAGACACATACTCTTATAATTGCACGAAATAGAAATTTATCAAAAAATAAAAAAAACGTCCGAAATTGTTAAAATTTCTCAAATACTTATTCGAACCAAGAAAATGATGTACACAAGACATATACTCGAATATTCGCACGAAATCGAAATTTATCAAAAAATCAAAAAACTTACGTAATTCTGAAAATTTCTCAAAACCTTCTTCCAACCAAGAAAATTATGTACTCAAGACACATACTCTTATAATTGCACGAAATAGAAATTTATCAAAAAATCAAAAAAACGTCCGAAATTGTTAAAATTTCTCAAATACTTATTCGAACCAAGAAAATGATGTACTCAAGACATATACTCGAATATTCGCACGAAATCGAAATTTATCAAAAAATCAAAAAACTTACGTAATTCTGAAAATTTCTCAAAACCTTCTTCCAACCAAGAAAATTATGTACTCAAGACACATACTCTTATAATTGCACGAAATAGAAATTTATCAAAAAATAAAAAAAACGTCCGAAATTGTTAAAATTTCTCAAATACTTATTCGAACCAAGAAAATGATGTACTCAAGACATATACTCGAATATTCGCACGAAATCGAAATTTATCAAAAAATCAAAAAACTTACGTAATTTCTGAAAATTTCTCAAAACCTTCTTCCAACCAAGAAAATTATGTACTCAAGACACATACTCTTATAATTGCACGAAATAGAAATTTATCAAAAAATCAAAAAAACGTCCGAAATTGTTAAAATTTCTCAAATACTTATTCGAACCAAGAAAATGATGTACTCTAGGACATATACTCGAATATTCGCACGAAATCGAATTTATCAAAAATCAAAAAACTTACGTAATTCTGAAAATTTCTCAAAACCTTCTTCCAACCAAGAAAATTATGTACTCAAGACACATACTCTTATAATTGCACGAAATAGAAATTTATCAAAAATAAAAAAACGTCCGAAATTGTTAAAATTTCTCAAATACTTATTCGAACCAAGAAAATGATATACTCAAGACATATACTCGAATATTCGCACGAAATCGAAATTTATCAAAAATCAAAAAACTTACGTAATTTTCTGAAAATTTCTCAAAACCTTCTTCCAACCAAGAAAATTATGTACTCAAGACACATACTCTTATAATTGCACGAAATAGAAATTATCAAAAAATCAAAAAAACGTCCGAAATTGTTAAAATTTCTCAAATACTTATTCGAACCAAGAAAATGATGTACTCTAAGACATATACTCGAATATTCGCACGAAATCGAAATTTATCAAAAATCAAAAAACTTACGTAATTTCTGAAAATTTCTCAAAACCTTCTTCCAACCAAGAAAATTATGTACTCAAGACACATACTCTTATAATTGCACGAAATAGAAATTTATCAAAAATCAAAAAAACGTCTGAAATGTTTAAAATTTCTCAAATACTTATTCGAACCAAGAAAATGATGTACTCTAGACATATACTCGAATATTCGCACGAAATCGAAATTTATCAAAAAATCAAAAAACTTACGTAATTCTGAAAATTTCTCAAAACCTTCTTCCAACCAAGAAAATTATGTACTCAAGACACATACTCTTATAATTGCACGAAATAGAAATTTATCAAAAAATAAAAAAACGTCCGAAATTGTTAAAATTTCTCAAATACTTATTCGAACCAAGAAAATGATGTACTCAAGACATATACTCGAATATTCGCACGAAATCGAAATTTATCAAAAAATCAAAAAACTTACGTAATTCTGAAAATTTCTCAAAACCTTCTTCCAACCAAGAAAATTATGTACTCAAGACACATACTCTTATAATTGCACGAAATAGAAATTTATCAAAAATAAAAAAAACGTCCGAAATTGTTAAAATTTCTCAAATACTTATTCGAACCAAGAAAATGATGTACTCAAGACATATACTCGAATATTCGCACGAAATCGAAATTTATCAAAAAATCAAAAAACTTACGTAATTCTGAAAATTTCTC
The DNA here is from genome assembly GCA_907163345.1 of Haberlea rhodopensis. Lineage (NCBI taxonomy): Eukaryota > Viridiplantae > Streptophyta > Magnoliopsida > Lamiales > Gesneriaceae > Haberlea > Haberlea rhodopensis. Next base: position 96,219 of record CAJQUN010000802.1, on the reverse strand, counting down.
AAAACCTTCTTCCAACCAAGAAAATTATGTACTCAAGACACATACTCTTATAATTGCACGAAATAGAAATTTATCAAAAAATAAAAAAACGTCCGAAATTGTTAAAATTTCTCAAATACTTATTCGAACCAAGAAAATGATGTACTCAAGACATATACTCGAATATTCGCACGAAATCGAAATTTATCAAAAATCAAAAAACTTACGTAATTTCTGAAAATTTCTCAAAACCTTCTTCCAACCAAGAAAATTATGTACTCAAGACACATACTCTTATAATTGCACGAAATAGAAATTTATCAAAAAATAAAAAAAACGTCCGAAATTGTTAAAATTTCTCAAATACTTATTCGAACCAAGAAAATGATGTACTCAAGACATATACTCGAATATTCGCACGAAATCGAAATTTATCAAAAATCAAAAAACTTACGTAATTTCTGAAAATTTCTCAAAACCTTCTTCCAACCAAGAAAATTATGTACTCAAGACACATACTCTTATAATTGCACGAAATAGAAATTTATCAAAAAATAAAAAAAACGTCCGAAATTGTTAAAATTTCTCAAATACTTATTCGAACCAAGAAAATGATGTACTCAAGACATATACTCGAATATTCGCACGAAATCGAAATTTATCAAAAAATCAAAAAACTTACGTAATTTCTGAAAATTTCTCAAAACCTTCTTCCAACCAAGAAAATTATGTACTCAAGACACATACTCTTATAATTGCACGAAATAGAAATTTATCAAAAATCAAAAAAACGTCCGAAATTGTTAAAATTTCTCAAATACTTATTCGAACCAAGAAAATGATGTACACAAGACATATACTCGAATATTCGCACGAAATCGAAATTTATCAAAAAATCAAAAAACTTACGTAATTTCTGAAAATTTCTCAAAACCTTCTTCCAACCAAGAAAATTATGTACTCAAGACACATACTCTTATAATTGCACGAAATAGAAATTTATCAAAAAATCAAAAAAACGTCCGAAATTGTTAAAATTTCTCAAATACTTATTCGAACCAAGAAAATGATGTACTCTAAGACATATACTCGAATATTCGCACGAAATCGAAATTTATCAAAAAATCAAAAAAACTTACGTAATTTCTGAAAATTCTCAAAACCTTCTTCCAACCAAGAAAATTATGTACTCAAGACACATACTCTTATAATTGCACGAAATAGAAATTTATCAAAAAATAAAAAAAACGTCCGAAATTGTTAAAATTTCTCAAATACTTATTCGAACCAAGAAAATGATGATACTCAAGACATATACTCGAATATTCGCACGAAATCGAAATTTATCAAAAAATCAAAAAACTTACGTAATTCTGAAAATTTCTCAAACCTTCTTCCAACCAAGAAAATTATGTACTCAAGACACATACTCTTATAATTGCACGAAATAGAAATTTATCAAAACATCAAAAAAACGTCCGAAATTGTTAAAATTTCTCAAATACTTATTCGAACCAAGAAAATGATATACTCAAACATATACTCGAATATTCGCACGAAATCGAAATTTATCAAAAAATCAAAAACTTACGTAATTTCTGAAATTTCTCAAAAACCTTCTTCCAACCAAGAAAATTATGTACTCAAGACATATACTCGAATATTCGCACGAAATCGAAATTTATCAAAAATCAAAAAACTTACGTAATTTCTGAAAATTTCTCAAAACCTTCTTCCAACCAAGAAAATTATGTACTCAAGACACATACTCTTATAATTGCACGAAATAGAAATTTATCAAAAAATCAAAAAAACGTCCGAAATTGTTAAAATTTCTCAAATACTTATTCGAACCAAGAAAATGATGTACTCAAGACATATACTCGAATATTCGCACGAAATCGAAATTTATCAAAAAATCAAAAAACTTACGTAATTTCTGAAAATTTCTCAAAACCTTCTTCCAACCAAGAAAATTATGTACTCAAGACACATACTCTTATAATTGCACGAAATAGAAATTTATCAAAAATAAAAAAAACGTCCGAAATTGTTAAAATTTCTCAAATACTTATTCGAACCAAGAAAATGATGTACTCAAGACATATACTCGAATATTCGCACGAAATCGAAATTTATCAAAAAATCAAAAAACTTGCGTAATTCTGAAAATTTCTCAAAAGCTTCTTCCAACCAAGAAAATTATGTACTCAAGACACATACTCTTATAATTGCACGAAATAGAAATTTATAAAAAAATCAAAAAAAATCGAAATTGTTAAAATTTCTCAAATACTTATTCGAACCAAGAAATGATATACCCAAGACATATACTCGAATATTCGCACGAAATCGAATTTATCAAAAAATCAAAAAACTTACGTAATTCTGAAAATTTCTCAAAACCTTCTTCCTAACCAAGATAATTATGTACTCAAGACACATACTCTTATAATTGCACGAAATAGAAATTTATCAAAAAATCAAAAAAACGTCCGAAATTGTTTAAATTTCTCTAATACTTATTCGAACCAAGAAAATGATATACTCAAAACATATACTCGAATATTCGCACGAAATCGAAATTTATCAAAAAATGCAAAATACTTACGTAATTTCTGTCAAATTTCTCAAAACCTTCTTCCAACCAAGAAAATTATGTACTCAAGACATATACTCGAATATTCGCACGAAATCGAAATTTATCAAAAAATCAAAAAACTTACGTAATTTCTTAAAATTTCTCAAAACCTTCTTCCAACCAAGAAAATTATGTACTCAAGACACATACTCTTATAATTGCACGAAATAGAAATTTATCAAAAATAAAAAAAACGTCCGAAATTGTTAAAATTTCTCAAATACTTATTCGAACCAAGAAATGATATACTCAAACATATACTCGAATATTCGCACGAAATCGAAATTTATCAAAAAATCAAAAAACTTACGTAATTTCTTAAAATTTCTCAAAACCTTCTTCCAACCAAGAAAATTATGTACTCAAGACACATACTCTTATAATTGCACGAAATAGAAATTTATCAAAAAATCAAAAAAACGTCCGAAATTGTTAAAATTTCTCAAATACTTATTCGAACCAAGAAATGATGTACTCTAGACATATACTCGAATATTCGCACGAAATCGGAATTTATCAAAAAATCAAAAAACTTACGTAATTCTGAAAATTTCTCAAAACCTTCTTCCAACCAAGAAAATTATGTACTCAAGACACATACTCTTATAATTGCACGAAATAGAAATTTATCAAAAATAAAAAAAACGTCCGAAATTGTTAAAATTTCTCAAATACTTATTCGAACCAAGAAAATGATGTACTCAAGACATATACTCGAATATTCGCACGAAATCGAAATTTATCAAAAAATCAAAAAACTTACGTAATTCTGAAAATTTCTCAAAACCTTCTTCCAACCAAGAAAATTATGTACTCAAGACACATACTCTTATAATTGCACGAAATAGAAATTTATCAAAAATAAAAAAAACGTCCGAAATTGTTAAAATTTCTCAAATACTTATTCGAACCAAGAAATGATGTACTCAAGACATATACTCGAATATTCGCACGAAATCGAAATTTATCAAAAATCAAAAAACTTACGTAATTCTGAAAATTTCTCAAAACCTTCTTCCAACCAAGAAAATTATGTACTCAAGACACATACTCTTATAATTGCACGAAATAGAAATTTATCAAAAATCAAAAAAACGTCCGAAATTGTTAAAATTTCTCAAATACTTATTCGAACCAAGAAAATGATGTACTCAAGACATATACTCGAATATTCGCACGAAATCGAAATTTATCAAAAATCAAAAACTTACGTAATTCTGAAAATTTCTCAAAACCTTCTTCCAACCAAGAAAATTATGTACTCAAGACACATACTCTTATAATTGCACGAAATAGAAATTTATCAAAAAATAAAAAAAACGTCCGAAATTGTTAAAATTTCTCAAATACTTATTCGAACCAAGAAAATGATATACTCAAGACATATACTCGAATATTCGCACGAAATCGAAATTTATCAAAAATCAAAAAACTTACGTAATTTCTGAAAATTTCTCAAAACCTTCTTCCAACCAAGAAAATTATGTACTCAAGACACATACTCTTATAATTGCACGAAATAGAAATTTATCAAAAAATCAAAAAAACGTCCGAAATTGTTAAAATTCTCAAATACTTATTCGAACCAGAAAAATGATATACTCAAGACATATACTTCGATATTCGCACGAAATCGAAATTTATCAAAAAATCAAAAAACTTACGTAATTCTGAAAATTTCTCAAAACCTTCTTCCAATCAAGAAAATTATGTACTCAAGACACATACTCTTATAATTGCACGAAATAGAAATTTATCGAAAAATCAAAAAACGTCCAAATTGTTAAAAATTTCTCAAATACTTATGTGAACCAATAAAATGATGTACACAAGACATATACTCGATATTCGCAACGAAATCGAAAATTTATCAAAAAATCAAAAAACTTACGTAATTTCTGAAAATTTCTCAAAACCTTCTTCCAACAAGAAAATTATGTACTCAAGACACATACATCTATAATTGCACGTAATAGAAATTTATCAAAAAATAAAAAAAAACGTCCGAAATTGTTAAAATTTCTCAAATACTTATTCGAACCAAGAAAATGATGTACTCAAGACATATACTCGAATATTCGCACGAAATCGAAATTTATCAAAAAATCAAAAAACTTACGTAATTTCTGAAAATTTCTCAAAACCTTCTTCCAACCAAGAAAATTATGTACTCAAGACACATACTCTTATAATTGCACGAAATAGAAATTTATCAAAAATAAAAAAAACGTCCGAAATTGTTAAAATTTCTCAAATACTTATTCGAACCAAGAAAATGATGTACTCAAGACATATACTCGAATATTCGCACGAAATCGAAATTTATCAAAAAATCAAAAAACTTACGTAATTTCTGAAAATTTCTCAAAACCTTCTTCCAACCAAGAAAATTATGTACTCAAGACACATACTCTTATAATTGCACGAAATAGAAATTTATCAAAAAATAAAAAAAACGTCCGAAATTGTTAAAATTTCTCAAATACTTATTCGAACCAAGAAAATGATGTACTCAAGACATATACTCGAATATTCGCACGAAATCGAAATTTATCAAAAAATCAAAAAACTTACGTAATTTCTGAAAATTTCTCAAAACCTTCTTCCAACCAAGAAAATTATGTACTCAAGACACATACTCTTATAATTGCACGAAATAGAAATTTATCAAAAATAAAAAAAACGTCCGAAATTGTTAAAATTTCTCAAATACTTATTCGAACCAAGAAAATGATGTACTCAAGACATATACTCGAATATTCGCACGAAATCGAAATTTATCAAAAAATCAAAAAACTTACGTAATTCTGAAAATTTCTCAAAACCTTCTTCCAACCAAGAAAATTATGTACTCAAGACACATACTCTTATAATTGCACGAAATAGAAATTTATCAAAAAATAAAAAAAACGTCCGAAATTGTTAAAATTTCTCAAATACTTATTCGAACCAAGAAAATGATGTACTCAAGACATATACTCGAATATTCGCACGAAATCGAAATTTATCAAAAAATCAAAAAACTTACGTAATTTCTGAAAATTTCTCAAAACCTTCTTCCAACCAAGAAAATTATGTACTCAAGACACATACTCTTATAATTGCACGAAATAGAAATTTATCAAAAATCAAAAAAACGTCCGAAATTGTTAAAATTTCTCAAATACTTATTCGAACCAAGAAAATGATGTACTCAAGACATATACTCGAATATTCGCACGAAATCGAAATTTATCAAAAATCAAAAAACTTACGTAATTTCTGAAAATTTCTCAAAACCTTCTTCCAACCAAGAAAATTATGTACTCAAGACACATACTCTTATAATTGCACGAAATAGAAATTTATCAAAAAATAAAAAAAACGTCCGAAATTGTTAAAATTTCTCAAATACTTATTCGAACCAAGAAAATGATATACTCAAGACATATACTCGAATATTCGCACGAAATCGAAATTTATCAAAAAATCAAAAAACTTACGTAATTTCTGAAAATTTCTCAAAACCTTCTTCCAACCAAGAAAATTATGTACTCAAGACACATACTCTTATAATTGCACGAAATAGAAATTTATCAAAAATAAAAAAAACGTCCGAAATTGTTAAAATTTCTCAAATACTTATTCGAACCAAGAAAATGATGTACTCAAGACATATACTCGAATATTCGCACGAAATCGAAATTTATCAAAAATCAAAAAACTTACGTAATTTCTGAAAATTTCTCAAAACCTTCTTCCAACCAAGAAAATTATGTACTCAAGACACATACTCTTATAATTGCACGAAATAGAAATTTATCAAAAAATCAAAAAAACGTCCGAAATTGTTAAAATTTCTCAAATACTTATTCGAACCAAGAAAATGATGTACTCTAGACATATACTCGAATATTCGCACGAAATCGAAATTTATCAAAAAATCAAAAAACTTACGTAATTTCTGAAAATTTCTCAAAACCTTCTTCCAACCAAGAAAATTATGTACTCAAGACACATACTCTTATAATTGCACGAAATAGAAATTTATCAAAAAATAAAAAAACGTCCGAAATTGTTAAAATTTCTCAAATACTTATTCGAACCAAGAAAATGATGTACTCAAGACATATACTCGAATATTCGCACGAAATCGAAATTTATCAAAAAATCAAAAAACTTACGTAATTTCTGAAAATTTCTCAAAACCTTCTTCCAACCAAGAAAATTATGTACTCAAGACACATACTCTTATAATTGCACGAAATAGAAATTTATCAAAAAATCAAAAAAACGTCCGAAATTGTTAAAATTTCTCAAATACTTATTCGAACCAAGAAAATGATATACTCAAGACATATACTCGAATATTCGCACGAAATCGAAATTTATCAAAAAATCAAAAAACTTACGTAATTTCTGAAAATTTCTCAAAACCTTCTTCCAACCAAGAAAATTATGTACTCAAGACACATACTCTTATAATTGCACGAAATAGAAATTTATCAAAAAATCAAAAAAACGTCCGAAATTGTTAAAATTTCTCAAATACTTATTCGAACCAAGAAAATGATGTACTCAAGACATATACTCGAATATTCGCACGAAATCGAAATTTATCAAAAAATCAAAAAACTTACGTAATTCTGAAAATTTCTCAAAACCTTCTTCCAACCAAGAAAATTATGTACTCAAGACACATACTCTTATAATTGCACGAAATAGAAATTTATCAAAAATAAAAAAAACGTCCGAAATTGTTAAAATTTCTCAAATACTTATTCGAACCAAGAAAATGATGTACTCAAGACATATACTCGAATATTCGCACGAAATCGAAATTTATCAAAAATCAAAAAACTTACGTAATTTCTGAAAATTTCTCAAAACCTTCTTCCAACCAAGAAAATTATGTACTCAAGACACATACTCTTATAATTGCACGAAATAGAAATTTATCAAAAAATCAAAAAAACGTCCGAAATTGTTAAAATTTCTCAAATACTTATTCGAACCAAGAAAATGATGTACTCAAGACATATACTCGAATATTCGCACGAAATCGAAATTTATCAAAAATCAAAAAACTTACGTAATTTCTGAAAATTTCTCAAAACCTTCTTCCAACCAAGAAAATTATGTACTCAAGACACATACTCTTATAATTGCACGAAATAGAAATTTATCAAAAAATAAAAAAAACGTCCGAAATTGTTAAAATTTCTCAAATACTTATTCGAACCAAGAAAATGATGTACACAAGACATATACTCGAATATTCGCACGAAATCGAAATTTATCAAAAATCAAAAAACTTACGTAATTCTGAAAATTTCTCAAAACCTTCTTCCAACCAAGAAAATTATGTACTCAAGACACATACTCTTATAATTGCACGAAATAGAAATTTATCAAAAAATCAAAAAAACGTCCGAAATTGTTAAAATTTCTCAAATACTTATTCGAACCAAGAAAATGATAGTACTCAAGACATATACTCGAATATTCGCACGAAATCGAAATTTATCAAAAAATCAAAAACTTACGTAATTTCTGAAAATTTCTCAAAACCTTCTTCCAACCAAGAAAATTATGTACTCAAGACACATACTCTTATAATTGCACGAAATAGAAATTTATCAAAAATAAAAAAAACGTCCGAAATTGTTAAAATTTCTCAAATACTTATTCGAACCAAGAAAATGATGTACACAAGACATATACTCGAATATTCGCACGAAATCGAAATTTATCAAAAAATCAAAAAACTTACGTAATTTCTGAAAATTTCTCAAAACCTTCTTCCAACCAAGAAAATTATGTACTCAAGACACATACTCTTATAATTGCACGAAATAGAAATTTATCAAAAAATAAAAAAAACGTCCGAAATTGTTAAAATTTCTCAAATACTTATTCGAACCAAGAAAATGATATACTCAAACATATACTCGAATATTCGCACGAAATCGAAATTTATCAAAAAATCAAAAAACTTACGTAATTTCTGAAAATTTCTCAAAACCTTCTTCCAACCAAGAAAATTATGTACTCAAGACACATACTCTTATAATTGCACGAAATAGAAATTTATCAAAAATAAAAAAAAACGTCCGAAATTGTTAAAATTTCTCAAATACTTATTCGAACCAAGAAAATGATGTACTCAAGACATATACTCGAATATTCGCACGAAATCGGAAATTTATCAAAAAATCAAAAAACTTACGTAATTTCTGAAAATTTCTCAAAACCTTCTTCCAACCAAGAAAATTATGTACTCAAGACACATACTCTTATAATTGCACGAAATAGAAATTTATCAAAAAATAAAAAAAACGTCCGAAATTGTTAAAATTTCTCAAATACTTATTCGAACCAAGAAAATGATGTACACAAGACATATACTCGAATATTCGCACGAAATCGAAATTTATCAAAAAATCAAAAAACTTACGTAATTTCTGAAAATTTCTCAAAACCTTCTTCCAACCAAGAAAATTATGTACTCAAGACACATACTCTTATAATTGCACGAAATAGAAATTTATCAAAAAATCAAAAAAACGTCCGAAATTGTTAAAATTTCTCAAATACTTATTCGAACCAAGAAAATGATGTACTCAAGACATATACTCGAATATTCGCACGAAATCGAAATTTATCAAAAAATCAAAAAACTTACGTAATTCTGAAAATTTCTCAAAACCTTCTTCCAACCAAGAAAATTATGTACTCAAGACACATACTCTTATAATTGCACGAAATAGAAATTTATCAAAAATAAAAAAAACGTCCGAAATTGTTAAAATTTCTCAAATACTTATTCGAACCAAGAAAATGATGTACTCAAGACATATACTCGAATATTCGCACGAAATCGAAATTTATCAAAAAATCAAAAAACTTACGTAATTTCTGAAAATTTCTCAAAACCTTCTTCCAACCAAGAAAATTATGTACTCAAGACACATACTCTTATAATTGCACGAAATAGAAATTTATCAAAAATAAAAAAAACGTCCGAAATTGTTAAAATTTCTCAAATACTTATTCGAACCAAGAAAATGATGTACACAAGACATATACTCGAATATTCGCACGAAATCGAAATTTATCAAAAATCAAAAACTTACGTAATTCTGAAAATTTCTCAAAACCTTCTTCCAACCAAGAAAATTATGTACTCAAGACACATACTCTTATAATTGCACGAAATAGAAATTTATCAAAAATAAAAAAAACGTCCGAAATTGTTAAAATTTCTCAAATACTTATTCGAACCAAGAAAATGATGTACTCAAGACATATACTCGAATATTCGCACGAAATCGAAATTTATCAAAAAATCAAAAAACTTACGTAATTTCTGAAAATTTCTCAAAACCTTCTTCCAACCAAGAAAATTATGTACTCAAGACACATACTCTTATAATTGCACGAAATAGAAATTTATCAAAAATAAAAAAAACGTCCGAAATTGTTAAAATTTCTCAAATACTTATTCGAACCAAGAAAATGATGTACACAAGACATATACTCGAATATTCGCACGAAATCGAAATTTATCAAAAAATCAAAAAACTTACGTAATTTCTGAAAATTTCTCAAAACCTTCTTCCAACCAAGAAAATTATGTACTCAAGACACATACTCTTATAATTGCACGAAATAGAAATTTATCAAAAAATAAAAAAAACGTCCGAAATTGTTAAAATTTCTCAAATACTTATTCGAACCAAGAAAATGATGTACACAAGACATATACTCGAATATTCGCACGAAATCGAAATTTATCAAAAATCAAAAACTTACGTAATTCTGAAAATTTCTCAAAACCTTCTTCCAACCAAGAAAATTATGTACTCAAGACACATACTCTTATAATTGCACGAAAAGAAATTTATCAAAAAATCAAAAAAAACGTCCGAAATTGTTAAAATTTCTCAAATACTTATTCGAACCAAGAAAATGATATACTCAAAACATATACTCGAATATTCGCACGAAATCGGAATTTATCAAAAAATCAAAAAACTTACGTAATTTCTGAAAATTTCTCAAAACCTTCTTCCAACCAAGAAAATTATGTACTCAAGACACATACTCTTATAATTGCACGAAATAGAAATTTATCAAAACATCAAAAAAACGTCCGAAATTGTTAAAATTTCTCAAATACTTATTCGAACCAAGAAAATGATGTACTCAAGACATATACTCGAATATTCGCACGAAATCGAAATTTATCAAAAAATCAAAAAACTTACGTAATTTCTGAAAATTTCTCAAAACCTTCTTCCAACCAAGAAAATTATGTACTCAAGACACATACTCTTATAATTGCACGAAATAGAAATTTATCAAAAATCAAAAAAACGTCCGAAATTGTTAAAATTTCTCAAATACTTATTCGAACCAAGAAAATGATGTACTACAAGACATATACTCGAATATTCGCACGAAATCGAAATTTATCAAAAAATCAAAAAACTTACGTAATTCTGAAAATTTCTCAAAACCTTCTTCCAACCAAGAAAATTATGTACTCAAGACACATACTCTTATAATTGCACGAAATAGAAATTTATCAAAAAATAAAAAAAACGTCCGAAATTGTTAAAATTTCTCAAATACTTATTCGAACCAAGAAAATGATGTACTCAAGACATATACTCGAATATTCGCACGAAATCGAAATTTATCAAAAATCAAAAAACTTACGTAATTCTGAAAATTTCTCAAAACCTTCTTCCAACCAAGAAAATTATGTACTCAAGACACATACTCTTATAATTGCACGAAATAGAAATTTATCAAAAAATAAAAAAAACGTCCGAAATTGTTAAAATTTCTCAAATACTTATTCGAACCAAGAAAATGATATACTCAAGACATATACTCGAATATTCGCACGAAATCGAAATTTATCAAAAAATCAAAAAACTTACGTAATTTCTGAAAATTTCTCAAAACCTTCTTCCAACCAAGAAAATTATGTACTCAAGACACATACTCTTATAATTGCACGAAATAGAAATTTATCAAAAAATCAAAAAAACGTCCGAAATTGTTAAAATTTCTCAAATACTTATTCGAACCAAGAAAATGATGTACTCAAGACATATACTCGAATATTCGCACGAAATCGAAATTTATCAAAAATCAAAAAACTTACGTAATTTCTGAAAATTTCTCAAAACCTTCTTCCAACCAAGAAAATTATGTACTCAAGACACATACTCTTATAATTGCACGAAATAGAAATTTATCAAAAAATCAAAAAAAACGTCCGAAATTGTTAAAATTTCTCAAATACTTATTCGAACCAAGAAAATGATGTACTCAAGACATATACTCGAATATTCGCACGAAATCGAAATTTATCAAAAAATCAAAAAACTTACGTAATTTCTGAAAATTTCTCAAAACCTTCTTCCAACCAAGAAATTATGTACTCAAGACACATACTCTTATAATTGCACGAAATAGAAATTTATCAAAAAATAAAAAAAACGTCCGAAATTGTTAAAATTTCTCAAATACTTATTCGAACCAAGAAAATGATGTACACAAGACATATACTCGAATATTCGCACGAAATCGAAATTTATCAAAAAATCAAAAAACTTACGTAATTTCTGAAAATTTCTCAAAACCTTCTTCCAACCAAGAAAATTATGTACTCAAGACACATACTCTTATAATTGACACGAAATAGAAATTTATCAAAAAATAAAAAAAAAAGTACGAAATTGTTAAAATTTCTCAAATACTTATTCGAACCAAGAAAATGATGTACACAAGTCATAAACTCGAATATTCGCACGAAATCAAAATTTATCAAAAAATCAAAAACTTACGTAATTCTGAAAATTTCTCAAAACCTTCTTCCAACCAAGAAAATTATGTACTCAAAACACATACTCTTATAATTGCACGAAATAGAAATTTATCAAAAAATAAAAAAAAAGTACGGGAATTTATCATAAAAACAAAAAACTTATGTAATTCTGAAAATTTCTCAAAACCTTCTTCCAACCAAGAAAATTATGTACTCAAGACACATACTCTTATAATTGCACGAAATAGAAATTTATCAAAAAATAAAAAAAAACGTCCGAAATTGTTAAAATTTCTCAAAACTTGTTCGAACCAAGAAAATGATGTACACAAGATATATACTCGAATATTCGCACGAAATGGAAATTTATCAAAAAATCAAAAAAATTACGTAATTCTGAAAATTTCTCAAAAGCTTCTTCCAACCAAGAAAATTATTTACTCAAGACACATACTCTTATAATTGCACGAAAAAGAAATTTATCAAAAAATAAAAAAAAACGTCCGAAATTGTTAAAATTTCTCAAATACTTATTCGAACCAAGAAAATGATGTACACTAGACATATACTCGAATATTCGCACGAAATCGAAATTTATCAAAAAATCAAAAAACTTACGTAATTCATGAAAATTTCTCAAAACTTTCTTCCAACCAAGAAAATTATGTACACAAGACACATACTCTTATAATTGCAAGAAATAGAAATTATTCAAAAAATAAAAAAAACGTCCGAATTGTTAAAATTTCTCAAATACTTATTCGAACCAATAAAATGATGTACACAAGACATATACTCGAGAATATTCGCACAAAATCGAAATTTATCAAAAAATCAAAATACTTACGTAACTTCTGAAAATTTCTCAAAACCTTCTTCCAACCAAGAAAATTATCTCAAAACACATACTCTTATAATTGCACGAAATAGAAATTTATCAAAAAATTTAAAAAAAGTCCGTAATTGTTAAAATTTCTCAAATACTTGTTCGAACCAATAAATGATGTACACAAAACATATACACGAATATTCGCACGAAATGAAAATTTATCAAAAAATAAAAAAAATCACGTAATTCTGGAAATTTCTGAAAACCTTCTTCCAACCAATAAAATTATGTACTCAAGACACATACTCTTATAATTGCACGAAATAGAAATTTATCAAAAAATAAAAAAAAATTCCGAAATTGTTAAAATTTCTCAAATACTTATTCGAACCAAGAAAATGATGTACACAAAACATATACTCGAATATTCGCAAGAAATCGAAATTTATCAAAAAATCAAAAAACTTACGTAATTCTGAAAATTTCTCAAAACCCTCTTCCAACCAAGAAAATTATGTACTCAAGACTCATACTCGTATAATTGCACGAAATAGAAATTTATCAAAAAATAAAAAAAAGTACAAAATTGTTAAAATTTCTCAAATACTTATTCGAACCAAGAAAATGATGTACACAAGTCATAAACTCGAATATTCGCACGAAATCGAAATTTATGAAAAAATCAAAAAACTTACGTAATTCTGAAAATTTCTCAAAACCTTCTTCCAACCAAGAAAATTATGTACTCAAGACTCATACTCGTATAATTGCACGAAATAGAAATTTATCAAAAATTAAAAAAAAAAGTACGAAATTGTTAAAATTTCTCAAATACTTATTCGAACCAAGAAAATGATGTACACAAGTCATAAACTCGAATATTCGCACGAAATCGAAATTTATCAAAAAATCAAAAAACTTACGTAATTCTGAAAATTTCTCAAAACCTTCTTCCGACCAAGAAAATTATGTACTCAAAACACATACTCTTATAATTGCACGAAACAGAAATTTATCAAAAAATAAAAAAAAAGTACGAAATTGTTAAAATTTCTCAAATACTTATTCGAACCAAGAAAATGATGTACAAGAATAGATAGGTCTTTCTACAGAAGAAAATTGCAAAACATGCACACATGTGGGCTGAGAGTGATGAAGAACAAATCAAAAAGGATGAGTTCAGTTCTGATATCTGAAATTATTGCGGAACGAGTGTTTTCAAATCCAACCTTCTCTGCAATCGATGTATGTGAGTTAATGAAGAGAGATTACGGCTTGGATATAACGTACAATAAAGCATGGAGAAGTGTTGAGAAAGCTAGATCTATTGCTTTTGAAAATTATGATGAGTCGTTCCAAGAACTGAATTCATATGTTCACTCGGTGAGAACGATAAATGTTGGAAGTTTTGTAAAGCTTGAAGTTGACGACCACAACCGATTTTCCCGTTTGTTTGTTTCGTTCCGTGCTAGTATTGACGGTTTTAAATATTGTCGTCAAATGTTATTCCATGATGGAACGTTTCTGAAATCCAGATTCAAGGGCACCCTTCTGTCTGCTACGGCTAAGGATGGGAATCAAGGTAAATTGACTGTTTTAAATTGCACCAGTTGTGGTTTACATGCACCAGTTATTATTTACATGCACCAGTTGTGATTTACATGCACCAGTTATAATAACATGCACCAGTTATGATTTACATGCACCAGTTATAATTACATGCACCTGTTATGATTTACATGCACCAGTTATGATTTACATGCACCAGTTATGATTTGCATGCACCAGTTATGATTTTGAACCAGTTATGATTTACATGCACCAGTTATCAGTTTACATGCACCAGTTATAATTACATGCACCAGTAATGATTTACATGCACCAGTAATGATTTACATGCACCAGTTAAGATTTACATGCACCAGTTATCATTTACATGCATCAGTTATGATTTACATGCACCAGTTATGATTTACATGCACCAGTTATCATTTACATGCACCAGTTATGATTTTGCACCAGTTATCACTTACATGCACCAGTTATCATTTACATGCACCAGTTATCATTTACATGCACAGGTATATAATTTACATGCACCAGTTATAATTTAGATGCACCAATTACCGTTACAAAATTACATGCACCAGTTATGATTTACATGTACCATTTATGATTTACATGCACCAGTTATGATTTACATGCACCAGTTATGATTTACATGCATAGGTATATAATTTACATGCACCAGTTATAATTTAGATGCACCAATTACAGTTACATAATTACATGCACCAGTTATCATTTCCATGCACCAGTTATGATTTACATGCACCAGTGATAATTACATGCACCAGTTATAATTACATGCACCAGTTATAATTTACATGCACCAGTCATATAATTTACATGCACCAGTTATGATTTTGCACCAGTTATCACTTACATGCACCAGTTATCATTTACATGCACCAGTCATCATTTACATGCACAGTTATGATTTACATGCACAGGTATATAATTTACATGCACCAGTTATAATTTAGATGCACCAATTACCGTTACAAAATTACATGCACCAGTTATGATTTACATGTACCATTTATGATTTACATGCACCAGTTATGATTTACATGCACCAGTTATGATTTACATGCACCAGTTATGATTTACATGCAACAATTATGATTTACATGCACCAGTTATGACTTTGCACCAGTTATGATTTACATGCACAGGTATATAATTTACATGCACCAGTTATAATTTAGATGCACCAATTACAGTTACATAATTACATGCACCAGTTATCATTTCCATGCACCAGTTATGATTTACATGCACCAATGATAATTACATGCACCAGTTATAATTACATGCACCAGTTATAATTTACATGCACCAGTCATATAATTTACATGCACCAGTTATATAATTTACATGCATCAGTTATAAATTAAACGCACCAGGTATGATTACATGCGCCAGTTATAATTTACATGCACCAGTTAACAGTTACATGCACCAACTATCTGTAAATAAATTAGATGCACCAGTTATTATTTACATGCATCAGTTAAAATGCATCAGTTATAATTTACATGCACCAGCTATGATAATGATGCATCATTTATAATTACATGCATCAGATACCAATGTCATGTACTAGTTATAACTTATGGTTTTATCTCGTAGGTTTGTTCCCGTTGGCTTTTGCTATAGTTGACTCTGAGAACTATGATAATTGGCGTTGGTTTTTATCTTGTTTGACTAATATTTTAGATAACGGGGAAGATGTTGTATATATATCTGATCGTAATGTCGGTTTGATGGAGGCGCTGCCAGTTGTTTTTGGAGCTTCTCTGAAACACTTTTTTTGTTTATACCATTTAAAGTGCAACTTGCGTGACAGATATTCTGGCAAACACTTTTCAAACAATTTTCGTGAGAGGTTATGTTTCCTGCTGGACGAATGTGCATATTCCCCGACGGTGGCAATTTTTAATGAGAAACTCACTATTTTAAAACGAGAAGGCGGACAAAATATGGAATATTTTTTGCAGGGACTTTCATTGGATAAGTGGACAAATACATATTCTACTGGGATGAGATATGGAGAGATGTACTCAAATGCAGCGGAGTCCTTCAATTCATGGATCTTAGATGCAAGGGGTCTTCCTATTACCCATATGGTTGACTGTATTAGAGTTAAGTTGATGTGTTTGTTTTCTGATAGAAGATTACTGGCATGCAAATGGAGTGGGGTGTTGTGTGCTCGGATGGGAAAGAAATGGACATCTTATGTAAATGAAGGTCGTGCTTGGAATGTGAAGATGTCTTCGCATTGCTACTTTGAAGTGTTTTCCCGCCCTGCAGTTACTGTTCGCCTTGACAATCAAACATGTTCATGCTACAAGTGGCAGTTGGATGGATTCCCATGTCCTCATGCTATTGTTGTATTCATGAGGAATAAAGTGCAAATAGATGAAGTAGTTGACAAATATTTCCATGTTAGTACGTACAGGCTATGCTATGAAGGAGTCATTTTACCTGTTCCAAGACATACCAAAGGTAATGTTCCTTTGATGGGTATGGAAACAAATGTTTTACCACCGCAAACAAAAAGGCAACCAGGTCGTCCAAAGAAGAGAAGAATTCGATCTAAAGGGGAAAACATTTGACAGTTCCGTTGTAGTCGTTGTAACAAACATGGGCACAATAAAAAAACTTGTAAAGAGCCTATTTGCTGATTTTCGAAAAAAAAGAAAAAATTTACGCAAATGTAATTTTTAACAAATGATTGTGTATCAGTTATAAATGTAAATTTTTTAGTGCAGCGATTAATTTTCATGTACCAGTTATAATACACACGCACCAGGCGTATTATAAATACAATATGATTTACATGCAAAAGTTATAATTTAAGAAAATAGTTATAATTTACATTCACCAGTTATGATTTACATGCACCAGTTATGATTTACATGCATCAGCTATCATTTACATGCACCAGTTATGATTTACATGCACCAGTTATGATTTACGTGCACCAGTTATGATTTACATGCACCAGTTATGATTTACATGCACCAGCTATCATTTACATGCACCAGTTATGATTTACATGCACCAGTTATGATTTACATGCACCAGTTATGATTTAAATGCACCAGTTATGATTTACATGCACCAGTTGTGATTTAAATGCACCAGTTATAATTTACATGCACCAGTTATTATTTACATGCACAGTTATAAATACATGCAAAAGTTATTATTTACATGCACCAGTTATGATTTACATGCACCAGTTTTCATTTACATGCACCAGTTATAATTTACATGCACCATTTATAATTTAAATGCACCAGTTATGTTTTACATGTACCAGTTATATTTTAATGCACAAGTTATAACTACATGCACCAATTATAATTTACATGCACCTGTTATGATTTTTAGGCAACATCATATTTTCATGCACCAGTTATAACTAACATGCACAAGTTATGATTTACATGCACCAGTTATATTTTACATGCACCAGTTATCATTTTCATGCACGAGTTATAATTTACATGCACCAGTTATAATTTACATGCACCATTTATGATTTACATGCACCAGTTGTAATTACATGAAACAATTAAAATTAGATGCACCAGTTATCATTTATATGCACCAGTTATTATTTACATGCACCAGTTATATTTTACATGCAGCAGTTATCATTTTCATGCACCAGTTATCTTTTACATCCAGCAGTTATGATTTACATGCACCAGTTGTAATTACATGCAATAATTAAAATTAGATGCACCAGTTATCATTTATATGCACCAGTTATTATTTACATGCACCAGTTATAACTAACATGCACCAGTTATGATTTACATGCACCAGTTATATTTTAATGCACCAGTTATCATTTACATGCACCAGTTATAATTTACATGAACCAGTTATTATGTACATGCACTAGTTATCATTTACATGCACCAGTTATAATTTACATGCACCAGTTATTATGTACATGCATCAGTTATAACTACATGCAAAAGTTATGATTTACATGCACCAGTTATAACTACATGCACCAGTTAAAATTTGATGCATCAGTTATGATTTACATGCACCAATAATAATTACATGCACCAGTTACAATTTACATGCACCAGTTACAATTTACATGCACCAGTTATAATTTACATGCACCAGTTATGATTTACACGAACCAGTCAAAATTTACAAGCACCAGTAATAATTTACATGCACCATTGAAAATTAGATGCACCAGTTTTATTTTACACAGGCTAAAGATTCTGTTTATCATTTTTGTAACAAATTTGAATCATGAATAATCATCTTCGCCATCTTTACCCTGTAATCTGTATTGTAGTCCACACTACAATGCTTTGGCACCGGCTGTCCTCTCATAATCTTTTCCATGTTCATGCAAACGAAGACACCACAGTCGACGGACCCAGATTTCTGTTGTGCGGCTTCTATATATGACTCAATTTGAAATATTTTTTCACTAGGAGTATATTGTATACCCTTTGATATAGGGTCATCCTCAATCACTCTATGCATAGCTTCTTCGACATATTCTTTCTGTAAATTGGGTACGAGTTCAAATTCTTTTGTCAGCATACTTATAATAATTTAGAAAATAACTCTTAAAATGTAACGTAAATTACCAGTATTTTGGCCTTCTCGAAGTAGTGATCAGTTTCATCTTCCCTGCGTGGCCTTATTGAGTTGTAGTGTGTCCACTTCGATTCTTGCAAGTCAAATACGAGCAATGTCCAATGGTAGCCAGTAGTCACCGATGGATCCTCACGGCCACATGTGTTTATAGGAAAAATAAGGAATCTATATTCCATGGCTTGGGCAATCTTTCCATTTATTTGGTGTTTTGCTGCCTCTTCGCAATATATCTCTCGTGATCTCCTTGCAACGTAATGCTGTCAAGCAGCACGTAGAAATTTAATAAACATGATTTTTATAAGAAATTAAAATTAATAACTTGTGTTTTATTACCCAAGACAAGCAATCAAAAACGTAGTAAGTCTTCCTTTGCCCTAATTTCTCAAGCTGCCTATCAATAAGGATGCTCCAGCATTCAACAATCTGAAAGGTGTGATCAGACATTTTGCAATGAGTTAATTGAATACCAAGAAAATAGACAAGTGAACAACTCTTTTGATAAACCGTTTACATCGTTAGGAATTGAAAGTCCGTTAAGTATGGCTCCAATATATTTAACAGGTATTTGTTTTGCTGCCATATTGTCTCGCCAAATCACTCCCCTGCACACAATGATAAATTGCAACATTTATTGGTTTCATCTAGTTGAATTAATTTACTTTTTAAAAGAATAAAACAAGTCATACCATTGTCCATGATCCTTGTTGAATTTCAGTAACCAATCTTTTTCTTCTTTGGTCAACCGTTTGAAGATGACATTTCTTGGTTTGAACTTGAAAGGCTCGTCATCCTTATTTTCTTTAACGCGTGTTGCAACCTCAAAATTATCATCATCTTGCAATGCTATTTTATCTTTACTGGCTTTTTTGGGTTGATCTTTTTCTTTTACAGTAGAGTTTTTTTGTGTTGACCTCCTAGCCCTTTTCAAGGAGGGGTACGTATGGTCACGATCTTTATGGGCCATTCGGTCCAATCTGTTCTTAATTCTTTTCACCATTGATGTCTGTGCCTCGTTTAATTTCACGAGTTCTACATTTTCCTCGCTCAACATCATTGCAGCTGTTTTTGTGCTGCTCAAGTCGTTGTCAACTGCTTCCTTATCCTTTTTTAAACTTTCGATTCGAGCATGTAGTTGTGCAACGATGTTGTCGAGTTCCTCCTTTTGTTTCAGAACTTCGTTATTTCTGGCATGCAATTCTTTCAGGTCTTCTTCTTAAAGCATGATCATTGTTCTTGCTTCTTCCAGCTGTGTTCTTAATTCTGCATTGTTGAGCAACTGGACATCGTGCTCAGAAACAAATGAGTCAAATTTCACCTTCAACTCTTTTAACTCATTTTCCCTTCTCATAAGTTCCTGCTTTGTTTCTTGGAGTTGGGTGGCCAATTCTGCGGATTGAATAAAATCTGGATTTTGAGTTGAATCCAATGGTTCTTCACTTGCCATATTCACATCTTCATGAAATTCATCTCCTTCTCCATCAGTAGCAAACAAAGATTCCTCACCATAACTTTTGTCAGCAACATTAAAGAGTTGCGTCTCGATCTCGTTATGAACAAACACTTCAACCAACATATCCTCATTGGACATGTCAACATCATCATATAAATTTTCGCCACGTGAATGTTCAGAAAGATCAAGCAGTACCTCAGCAATTGTTGCATCAGGGAAATATGCAACTTCTTCTTCTTCATATTCTCTTAAGTCAAATTCGGGTTCTTCATTAAGACTTACAGCTCGATGTTCTTGTCGTTCTGCAACAGATGGTTCTTTATTTTCAATATCTTGTTGCAGGAGTTCAGCTTCCTCAGTTGTCAGTTGTAAAAAGCTTTCCAATATCTGGTGCACCAGTTATATCTCAAGCACCAATTATAAATTTCATGCACAAGCTATATATCATGCAACAGTTATCTTTCATGCACCAGTTATGATTATGATGCACCAGTTATAATTGTATGCACCATTTATAATTGTATGCACCAGTTATGATTTACATGCACCAGTTATGATTTTGAACCTGTTATGATTTACATGCACCAGTTATGATTTACATGCACCAGTTATGATTTACATGCACCAGTTATGATTTACATGCACAAGTTATGATTTAAATGCACCAATTATGAATTACATGCACCAGTTATGATTTTAATGCACCAGTTATAATTACATGCACCAGTTATGATTTACATGCACCAGTTATCATTTACATGCATCAGTTATGATTTACATGCACCAGTTATGATTTACATGCACCAGTTATTATTTTGCACCAATTATGATTTACATGCACCAGTGATGATTTACATGCACAAGTTAACATTTACATGCACCAGTTATCACTTACATGCACCAGTTATGATTTACATGCACCAGTTATGAATTTGAACCAGTTATCACTTACAGGCACCAGTTATCATTTACATGCACCATTTATGAATTACATGCACCAGTTATCATTTACATGCAGCGGTTATAATTTACATGCACCAGTTATCATTACATGCACCAGTAATGATTTACATACACCAGTTATGATTTAAATGCACCAATTATGATTTACATGCACCAGTTATGATTTTAATGCACCAGTTATGATTTACATGCACCAGTTATGATTTACATGCATAGATATATGATTTACATGCACCAGTAATGATTTACATGAACCAGTTATGATTTTGCACCAGTTATAATTTACATGCACCAGTTATGATTTACATGCACCAGTTATGATTTAAATGCACCAATTATGATTTACATGCACCAGTTATGATTTTAATGCACCAGTTATAATTACATGCACCAGTTATGATTTACATGCACCAGTTATCATTTACATGCATCAGTTATGATTTACATGCACCAGTTATGATTTACATGCACCAGTTATGATTTTGCACCAATTATGATTTACATGCACCAGTGATGATTTACATGCACCAGTTATGATTTACATGCACCAGTTATCACTTACATGCACCAGTTATGATTTACATGCACCAGTTATGAATTTGAACCAGTTATCACTTACAGGCACCAGTTATCATTTACATGCACCATTTATGAATTACTTGCACCAGTTATCATTTACATGCACCAGTTATAATTTACATGCACCAGTTATCATTACATGGACCAGTTATGATTTACATACACCAGTTATGATTTAAAGGCACCAATTATGATTTACATGCACCAGTTATCATTACATGCACCTGTTATGATTTACATACACCAGTTATGATTTAAATGCACCAATTATGATTTACATGCACCAGTTATGATTTTAATGCACCAGTTATAATTTACATGCATCAGTTATAATTTACATTTATGATTTACATGCACCAGTAATGATTTACATGCACCAGTAATGATTTACATGCACCAGTAATGATTTACATGAACCAGTTATGATTTTGCACCAGTTATAATTTACATGCAACAGTTATGATTTACATGCACCAGTTATGATTTACATGCACCAGTTATGATTTTGAACCAGTTATGATTTACATGCACCAGTAATGATTTACATGCACCAGTTATCATTTACATGCACCAATTATCATTTACATGCATCAGTTATGATTTACATGCACCAGTAATGATTTACATGAACCAGTTATGATTTTGCACCAGTTATCATTTACATGCACCAGTTATATAATTTACATGCACCAGTTATATAATTTACATGCACCAGTTATATAATTTAGATGCACCAACTACAATTACATAATTACATGTAACAGTTATGATTTAAATTCCCCATTATGATTTAATGCACCACTTACAATTTCACTGTTTAGATCCTTCAATTCAATTGAGCTTAGCTTTTTGTACAAATCTACGAGATTCCATTTCATGAATCTGGGGAACAGATTCGCATCCACTGGATCAATTATCTTCGTTTTCTCGCATAGACAATACTATAAAAAAAATGTTAGTCAATGTTATTAACAAACCAGGGATATTAATTGCAAAAAAAAAAATTTGTACGCAACGTACCGGTATCAACGGAACACAACCAGAATGTTTTTCATTGTTGGATTCTATCAGGCTGCTCAATAAATTGTTTAAAATGTGTTCCGACCAATTGAGGGTGCATATTCTTTCCATATCATCCACAAGTGCAGCATAACCCCAGTTCAGGTTTGAAGATTTTGTAGCAATGAACAACGTTGCAAGTATGTACAAATCAACCAAACGAGCAACATCATTGACATCTGTAATATCCTGGCTTCCCACCTTAGAAATCAATTTCTTGTAAATTAAGCTCTTGCTCATTCTGTAATCCCGTAATTTCTCTTTCTCGGGGAAGCATCTAGTTAGGAATGTTGTACATGGGTTGTCTACCATATGCGTGTCAATGTCCTTGTTGCCATCTCTTATTCCAAAAATTACTCGAACATCACTCGTAGTAATGGTCATTCTATGCTCCCCAAGATGGAATCCTTTAGATTCCTTGTGGAAACAATCTATTATTTTCTTGATTGCCACATCCCGTTTCTTGCAATGTTTCAATTCCACCCTGTTGGCTTGAATAGCATTAACCATATGCCAAAAGGGCGTACGCTGCAACACTTGTAAATGTTCATCTCTGAGTTCAATTTTTTTCAGATCAATCACTACTGTTTGCAGGTTAGATCTGTATAATGATGTCTTATGCAATATTTTGCTAATTTCTTCCTCTGTTGGCGAGGATTCAATTGGTGCTGTAATGAAACAAATACGAGTGACAATAAATTAAACATTTCACACAATAACAATTTAGTTCATCGTTACAAGCCCTAGTTGGGGGAAAAATCCGAATCAATACAGAAATCTCATTACAAACCTGAATATTTCAAGAATATACATAACATGTTAACAGAACTCAGTAGAAAATTACAAGAATTCGAAAAACGTTATACATACCATGTTTTGTTACACGCGTGCGTCGATTCGTCTTCCTCTTCTCAGCCATTTTCTGCAAATTTTTGAGCGATTTTGGAGCCATGTCTTATCGTCTTACAGATTACGATTTTGGAATCTTAAAGGAAGTATAGTTGGATTGCGTTGGATGGAAGAGACTTTGGTATTAAAATCGAAAAGTTTTAGAAACGAATTCAAAATCGATGTAAAATGAAGTGAGAGAATAAGAATTGTGTCAGAGTGAATGTAATGTACCGGACGTTGCAAATCGGAAGAGAAGGGTTTGCCGCCTTTGGTTTAACAGTAGTAAGAGTATATATGTATTTTTGGCCCAAAGTGGATCTAAATAGTTTAATGTTTTTTTCTTAGACTAGCTTCAACAAATTTCAATCATAATGTACCGGCCTGATTTTTTCCCAAAATTATTTACTCAAGACACATACTCTTATAACGCACGAAATAGAAATTTATCAAAAAAACGTCCGAAATTGTTAAAATTTCTCAAATACTTATTCGAACCAAGAAAATGATGTACACAAGTCATAAACTCGAATATTCGCACGAAATCGAAATTTATCAAAAAATCAAAAAACTTACGTAATTCTGAAAATTTCTCAAAACCTTCTTCCAACCAAGAAAATTATGTAATCAAGACTCATACTCGTATAATTGCACGAAATAGAAATTTATCAAAAAATAAAAAAAAAAGTACGAAATTGTTAAAATTTCTCAAATACTTATTCGAACCAAGAAAATGATGTGCACAAGTCATAAACTCGAATATTCGCACGAAATCGAAATTTATCAAAAAATAAAAAAACTTACATAATTCTGAAAATTTCTCAAAACCTTCTTCCAACCAAGAAAATTATGTACTCAAAACACATACTCTTATAATTGCACGAAATAGAAATTTATCAAAAAATAAAAAAAACGTCCGAAATTGTTAAAATTTCTCAAATACTTATTCGAACCAAGGAAATGATGTACACAAGACTTATACTCGAATATTCGAACAAATCGAAATTTATCAAAAAATAAAAAAAAAACGTCCAAAATTGTTAAAATTTCTCAAATACTTATTCGAACCAAAAAAATGATGTACTCTAGACATATACTCGAATATTCGCACAAAATCAGAATTTATCAAAAAATCAAAAAACTTAGGTAATTCTGAAAATTTCTCAAAACCTTCTTCCAACCAAGATAACAATGTACTCAAGACACATACTCTTATAATTGCACGAAATAGAAATTTATCAAAAAATAAAAAAAACGTCCGAAATTGTTAAAATTTCTGAAATACTTATTCGAACCAAGAAAATGATGTACACAAGACTTATACTCGAATATTCGAACGAAATCGAAATTTATCAAAAAATCAAAAAACTTAATTAATTTCTGAAAATTTCTCAAAACCTTCTTCCCACCAAGAAAATTATGTACTCAAGACACATACTCTTATAATTGCATGAAATAGAAATTTATCAAAAAATAAAAAAAAACGTCCGAAATTGTTAAAATTTCTCAAATACTTATTCGAACCAAGAAAATGATGTACACAAGACAAATACTCGAATATTCGCACGAAATCGAAATTTATCAAAAAATCAAAAAACTTAAATATTCTGAAAATTTCTAAAAACCTTCTTCAAACCAAGAAAATTATTTACTCAAGAGACATACTCTTATAATTGCACGAAAAAGAAATTTATCAAAAAATCAAAAAAAAAATATCCGAAATTGTTAAAATTTCTCAAATACTTATTCGAACCAAGAAAATGATATACTCAAAACATATACTCGAATATTTGCACGAAATCGAAATTTATCAAAAAATCAAAAAACTTACGTAATTTCTGAAAATTTCTCAAAACCTTCTTCCAACCAAGAAAATTATATACTCAAGACACATACTCTTATAATTGCACGAAATAGAAATTTATCAAAACATCAAAAAAACGTTTGAAATTGTTAAAATTTCTCAAATACTTATTCGAACCAAGAAAATGATGTACTCTAGACATATACTCGAATATTCGCCAGAATTCGGAATTTATCAAAAAATCAAAAAACTTACGTAATTTCTGAAAATTTCTCAAAACCTTCTTCCAACCAAGAAAATTATGTACTCAAGACACATACTCTTATAATTGCACGAAATAGAAATTAATCAAAACATCAAAAAAACGTCTGAAATTTTTAAAATTTCTCAAATACTTATTCGAACCAGGAAAATGATATAGTCAAAACATATACTCGAATATTGGCACGAAATCAAAATTTACCAAAAAATCAAAAAATTACGTAATTTCTGAAAATTTCTCAAAACCATCTTCCAACCAAGAAAATTATGTACTCAAGACACATACTCTTATAATTGCACTAAAAAGAAATTTATCAAAAAATAAAAAAAAACGTCCGAAATTGTTAAAATTTCTCAAATACTTATTCGAACCAAGAAAATGATGTACTCTAGAGATATACTCGAATATTCGCACAAAATCGGAATTTATCAAAAAATCAAAAAACTTAGGTAATTCTGAAAATTTCTCAAAACTTTCTTCCAACCAAGATAACAATGTACTCAAGACACATACTCTTATAATTGCACGAAATAGAAATTTATAAAAAAATAAAAAAAAACGTCCGAAATTGTTAAAATTTCTCAAATACTTATTCGAATCAAGGAAATGATGTACACAAGACTTATACTCGAATATTAGCACGAAATCGAAATTTATCAAAATCAAAAAAATTACGTAATTTTGAAAATTTCTCAAAACCTTCTTCCAACCAAGAAAATTATTTACTCAAGACACATACTCTTATAATTGTACGAAAAATAAATTTATCAAAAATAAAAAAAAACGTCCGAAATTGTTAAAATTTCTCAAATACTTATTCGAACCAAGAAAATGATGTACTCTAGACATATACTCGAATATTCGCACAAAATCGGAATTTATCAAAAAATCAAAAAACTTAGGTAATTCTGAAAATTTCTCAAAACCTTCTTCCAACCAAGATAACAATGTACTCAAGATACATACTCTTATAATTGCACGAAATAGAAATTTATCAAAAAATAAAAAAGACGTCCGAAATTGTTAAAATTTCTCAAATACTTATTCGAACCAAGGAAATGATGTACACAAGACTTATACTCGAATATTCGCACGAAATCGAAATTTATCAAAAAATCAAAAAACTTACGTAATTTCTGAAAATTTCTCAAAACCTTCTTCCAACCAAGAAAATTATGTACTCAAGACACATACTCTTATAATTGCACGAAATAGAAATTTATCAAAACATCAAAAAAACGTCTGAAATTGTTAAAATTTCTCAAATACTTATTCGACCCAAGAAAATGATGTACTCTAGACATATATTCGAATATTCGCACGAAATTGAAATTTATCAAAAAATCAAAAAAGTTCCTTAATTCTGAAAATTTTTCAACACCTTCTTCCAAAAAAGAAATTTATCAAAAAATCAAAAAAAAAATATCCGAAATTGTTAAAATTTCTCAAAAACTTATTCGAACCAAGAAAATGATATACTCAAAACATATACTCGAATATTCGCACGAAATCGAAATTTATCAAAAAATCAAAAAACTTACGTAATTTCTGAAAATTTCTCAAAACCTTCTTCCAACCAAGAAAATTATGTACTCAAGACACATACTCTAATAATTGCACGAAATAGAAATTTATCAAAACATCAAAAAAACGTCTGAAATTGTTAAAATTTCTCAAATACTTATTCGAACCAAGAAAATGATGTACTCTAGACATATACTCGAATATTCGCACGAATTCGGAATTTATCAAAAAATCAAAAAACTTACGTAATTTCTGAAAATTTCTCAAAACCTTCTTCCAACCAAGAAAATTATGTACTCAAGACACATACTCTTATAATTGCACGAAATAGAAATTTATCAAAACATCAAAAAAACGTCCGAAATTGTTAAAATTTCTCAAATACTTGTTCGAACCAAGAAAATGATGTACACAAGATATATACTCGAATATTCGCACGAAATGGAAATTTATCAAAAAATCATAAAAATTACGTAATTCTGAAAATTTCTCAAAACCTTCTTCCAACCAAGAAAATTATTTACTCAAGACACATACTATTATAATTGCACGAAAAAGAAATTTATCAAAAAATAAAAAAAAACGTCCGAAATTGTTAAAATTTCTCAAATACTTATTCGAACCTAGAAAATGATGTACTCTAGACATATACTCGAATATTCGCACAAAATCAGAATTTATCAAAAAATCAAAAAACTTAGGTATTTCTGAAAATTTCTCAAAACCTTCTTCCAACCAAGATAACAATGTACTCAAGACACATACTCTTATAATTGCACGAAATAGAAATTTATAAAAAAATAAAAAAAACGTCCGAAATTTTTAAATTTCTCAAATACTTATTCGAACCAAGGAAATGATGTACACAAGAATTATACTCGAATATTCGAACGAAATCGAAATTTATCAAAAAATCAAAAAACATACGTAATTCTGAAAATTTCTCAAAACCTTCTTCCAAACAAGAAATTTATCAAAAAATCAAAAACAAAATATCCAAAATTGTTAAAATTTCTCAAAAACTTATTCGAACCAAGAAAATGATATACTCAAAACATATACTCGAAATTCGCACGAAATCGAAATTTATCAAAAAATCAAAAAACTTACGTAATTTCTGAAAATTTCTCAACACCTTCTTCCAACCAAGATAACAATGTACTCAAGACACATACTCTTATAATTGCACGAAATAGAATTTTATCAAAACATCAAAAAACGTCTGAAATTGTTAAAATTTTTCAAATACTTATTCGAACCAAGAAAATGAGGTACTCTAGACATATACTCGAATATTCGCACGAATTCGGAATTTATCAAAAAATCAAAAAACTTACGTAATTTCTGAAAATTTCTCAAAACCTTCTTCCAGCCAAGACAATTATGTACTCGAGACACATACTCTTATAATTGCAAGAAATAGAATTTATAAAAAAATAAAAAAACGTCCGAAATTGTTAAAATTTCTCAAATACTTATTCGAACCAATAAAATGATGTACACAAGACATATAATCGAATATTCTCACGAAATCGAAATTTATCACAAAATCAAAAAACTTACGTAATTTCTGAAAATTTCTCAAAACCTTCTTCCAACCAAGAAAATTATGTACTCAAGACACATACTTTTATAATTGCACTAAAAGAAATTTATCAAAAAATAAAAAAAAACGTCCGAAATTGTTAAAATTTCTCAAATACTTATTCGAACCAAGAAAATGATGTACTCTAGACATATACTCGAATATTCGCACAAAATCGGAATTTATCAAAAAATCATAAAACTTAGGTAATTCTGAAAATTTCTCAAAACCTTCTTCCAACCAAGATAACAATGTACTCAAGACACATACTCTTATAATTGCACGAAATAGAAATTTATAAAAAAATAAAAAAAACATCCGAAGTTGTTAAAATTTCTCAAATACTTATTCGAACCAAGGAAATGATGTACATAAGACTTATACTCGAATATTCGCACGAAATCGAAATTCATCAAAAAATCAAAAAACATACGTAATTTCTGAAAATTTCTCAAAACCTTCTTCCAACCAAGAAAATTATGTACTCAAGACACATACTCTTATAATTGCACGAAATAGAAATTTATCAAAAATAAAAAAAATGTCCGAAATTGTTAAAATTTCTCAAATACTTATTCGAACCAATAAAATGATGTACACAAGACATGTACTCGAATATTCGCACGAAATCAGAATTTATCAAAAAAACAAAAAACTTACGTAATTCTGAAAATTTCTCAAAACCTCTTCCAACCAAGAAAATTATGTACTCAAGACACATACTCTTATAATTGCACGAAATAGAAATTTATCAAAAAATAAAAAAAACGTCCGAAATTGTTAAAATTTCTCAAATACTTGTTCGAACCAAGAAAATGATGTACACAAGATATGTACTCGAATATTCGCACGAAATGTAAATTTATTAAAAAATCAAAAAAATTACGTAATTCTGAAAATTTCTCAAAACCTTCTTCCAACCAAGAAAATTATTTACTCAAGACAAATACTCTTATAATTGCACGAAAAAGAAATTTATGAAAAAATAAAAAAAAACGTCCGAAATTGTTAAAATTTCTCTAATACTTATTCGAACCAAGAAAATGATGTACTCTAGACATATACTCGAATATTCGCACAAATTCGGAATTTATCAAAAAATCAAAAAACTTACGTAATTTCTGAAAATTTCTCAAAACCTTCTTCCAGCCAAGAAAATTATGTACTCGAGACACATACTCTTATAATTGCAAGAAATAGAAATTTATCAAAAAATAAAATAAACGTCCGAAATTGTTAAAATTTCTCAAATACTTATTCGAACCAATAAAATGATGTACACAAGACATATAATCGAATATTCTCACGAAATCGAAATTTATCACAAAATCAAAAAACTTACGTAATTTCTGAAAATTTCTCAAAACCTTCTTCCAACCAAGAAAATTATGTACTCAAGACACATACTCTTATAATTGCACTAAAAAGAAATTTATCAAAAAATAAAAAAAAACGTCCGAAATTGTTAAAATTTCTCAAATACTTATTCGAACCAAGAAAATGATGTACTCTAGACATATAATCGAATATTCGCACAAAATCGGAATTTATCAAAAAATCATAAAACTTAGGTAATTCTGAAAATTTCTCAAAACCTTCTTCCAACCAAGATAACAATGTACTCAAGACACATACTCTTATAATTGCACGAAATAGAAATTTATAAAAAAATTAAAAAAAACGTCCGAAATTTTTAAAATTTCTCAAATACTTATTCGAACCAAGGAAATGATGTACACAAGACTTATACTCGAATATTCGCACGAAATCGAAATTCATCAAAAAATCAAAAAACATACGTAATTTCTGAAAATTTCTCAAAACCTTCTTCCAACCAAGAAAATTATGTACTCAAGACACATACTCTTATAATTGCACGAAATAGAAATTTATCAAAAATAAAAAAAAACGTCCGAAATTGTTAAAATTTCTCAAATACTTATTCGAACCACTAAAATGATGTACACAAGACATGTACTCGAATATTCGCACGAAATCGGAATTTATCAAAAAAACAAAAAACTTACGTAATTCTGAAAATTTCTCAAAACCTCTTCCAACCAAGAAAATTATGTACTCAAGACACATACTCTTATAATTGCACGAAATAGAAATTTATCAAAAAATAAAAAAAACGTCCGAAATTGTTAAAATTTCTCAAATACTTGTTCGAACCAAGAAAATGATGTACACAAGATATGTACTCGAATATTCGCACGAAATGTAAATTTATTAAAAAATCAAAAAAATTACGTAATTCTGAAAATTTCTCAAAACCTTCTTCCAACCAAGAAAATTATTTACTCAAGACAAATACTCTTATAATTGCACGAAAAAGAAATTTATGAAAAAATAAAAAAAAAACGTCCGAAATTATTAAAATTTCTCTAATACTTATTCGAACCAAGAAAATGATGTACTCTAGACATATACTCAAATATTCGCACAAATTCGGAATTTATCAAAAAATCAAAAAACTTACGTAATTTCTGAAAATTTCTCAAAACCTTCTTCCAGCCAAGAAAATTATGTACTCGAGACACATACTCTTATAATTGCAAGAAATAGAAATTTATCAAAAAATAAAATAAACGTCCGAAATTGTTAAAATTTCTCAAATACTTATTCGAACCAATAAAATGATGTACACAAGACATATAATCGAATATTCTCACGAAATCGAAATTTATCACAAAATCAAAAAACTTACGTAATTTCTGAAAATTTCTCAAAACCTTCTTCCAACCAAGAAAATTATGTACTCAAGACACATACTCTTATAATTGCACTAAAAAGAAATTTATCAAAAAATAAAAAAAAACGTCCGAACTTGTTAAAATTTCTCAAATACTTATTCGAACCAAGAAAATGATGTACTCTAGACATATACTCGAATATTCGCACAAAATCGGAATTTATCAAAAAATCATAAAACTTAGGTAATTCTGAAAATTTCTCAAAACCTTCTTCCAACCAAGATAACAATGTACTCAAGACACATACTCTTATAATTGCACGAAATAGAAATTTATAAAAAATAAAAAAACGTCCGAAGTTGTTAAAATTTCTCAAATACTTATTCGAACCAAGGAAATGATGTACACAAGACTTATACTCGAATATTCGCACGAAATCGAAATTCATCAAAAAATCAAAAAACATACGTAATTTCTGAAAATTTCTCAAAACCTTCTTCCAACCAAGAAAATTATGTACTCAAGACACATACTCTTATAATTGCACGAAATAGAAATTTATCAAAAATATAAAAAAACGTCCGAAATTGTTAAAATTTCTCAAATACTTATTCGAACCACTAAAATGATGTACACAAGACATGTACTCGAATATTCGCACGAAATCGGAATTTATCAAAAAAACAAAAAACTTACGTAATTCTGAAAATTTATCAAAACCTCTTCCAACCAAGAAAATTATGTACTCAAGACACATACTCTTATAATTGCACGAAATAGAAATTTATCAAAAAATAAAAAAAACGTCCGAAATTGTTAAAATTTCTCAAATACTTGTTCGAACCAAGAAAATGATGTACACAAGATATGTACTCGAATATTCGCACGAAATGTAAATTTATTAAAAAATCAAAAAAATTACGTAATTCTGAAAATTTCTCAAAACCTTCTTCCAACCAAGAAAATTATTTACTCAAGACAAATACTCTTATAATTGCACGAAAAAGAAATTTATGAAAAAATAAAAAAAAACGTCCGAAATTATTAAAATTTCTCTAATACTTATTCGAACCAAGAAAATGATGTACTCTAGACATATACTCAAATATTCGCACAAATTCGGAATTTATCAAAAAATCGAAAAAACTTACGTAATTTCTGAAAATTTCTCAAAACCTTCTTCCAGCCAAGAAAATTATGTACTCGAGACACATACTCTTATAATTGCAAGAAATAGAAATTTATCAAAAAATAAAATAAACGTCCG
Organism: Haberlea rhodopensis; assembly: GCA_907163345.1. NCBI lineage: Eukaryota > Viridiplantae > Streptophyta > Magnoliopsida > Lamiales > Gesneriaceae > Haberlea > Haberlea rhodopensis. Next base: position 62,660 of record CAJQUN010000802.1, on the reverse strand, counting down.
AAATTGTTAAATTTCTCAAATACTTATTCGAACCAATAAAATGATGTACACAAGACATATAATCGAATATTCTCACGAAATCGAAAATTTATCACAAAATCAAAAAACTTACGTAATTTCTGAAAATTTCTCAAAACCTTCTTCCAACCAAGAAAATTATGTACTCAAGACACATACTCTTATAATTGCACTAAAAAGAAATTTATCAAAAAATAAAAAAAAACGTCCGAAATTGTTAAAATTTCTCAAATACTTATTCGAACCAAGAAAATGATGTACTCTAGACATATACTCGAATATTCGCACAAAATCGGAATTTATCAAAAAATCATAAAACTTAGGTAATTCTGAAAATTTCTCAAAACCTTCTTCCAACCAAGATAACAATGTACTCAAGACACATACTCTTATAATTGCACGAAATAGAAATTTATAAAAAAATAAAAAAAACGTCCGAAGTTGTTAAAATTTCTCAAATACTTATTCGAACCAAGGAAATGATGTACACAAGACTTATACTCGAATATTCGCACGAAATCGAAATTCATCAAAAAATCAAAAAACATACGTAATTTCTGAAAATTTCTCAAAACCTTCTTCCAACCAAGAAAATTATGTACTCAAGACACATACTCTTATAATTGCACGAAATAGAAATTTATCAAAAATAAAAAAAAACGTCCGAAATTGTTAAAATTTCTCAAATACTTATTCGAACCACTAAAATGATGTACACAAGACATGTACTTCGAATATTCGCACGAAATCGGAATTTATCAAAAAAACAAAAAACTTACGTAATTCTGAAAATTTCTCAAAACCTCTTCCAACCAAGAAAATTATGTACTCAAGACACATACTCTTATAATTGCACGAAATAGAAATTTATCAAAAAATAAAAAAAACGTCCGAAATTGTTAAAATTTCTCAAATACTTGTTCGAACCAAGAAAATGATGTACACAAGATATGTACTCGAATATTCGCACGAAATGTAAATTTATTAAAAAATCAAAAAAATTACGTAATTCTGAAAATTTCTCAAAACCTTCTTCCAACCAAGAAAATTATTTACTCAAGACAAATACTCTTATAATTGCACGAAAAAGAAATTTATGAAAAAATAAAAAAAAACGTCCGAAATTATTAAAATTTCTCTAATACTTATTCGAACCAAGAAAATGATGTACTCTAGACATATACTCGAATATTCGCACAAATTCGGAATTTATCAAAAAATCAAAAAACTTACGTAATTTCTGAAAATTTCTCAAAACCTTCTTCCAGCCAAGAAAATTATGTACTCGAGACACATACTCTTATAATTGCAAGAAATAGAAATTTATCAAAAAATAAAATAAACGTCCGAAATTGTTAAAATTTCTCAAATACTTATTCGAACCAATAAAATGATGTACACAAGACATATAATCGAATATTCTCACGAAATCGAAATTTATCACAAAATCAAAAAACTTACGTAATTTCTGAAAATTTCTCAAAACCTTCTTCCAACCAAGAAAATTATGTAATCAAGACACATACTCTTATAATTGCACTAAAAAGAAATTTATCAAAAAATAAAAAAAAACGTCCGAAATTGTTAAAATTTCTCAAATACTTATTCGAACCAAGAAAATGATGTACTCTAGACATATACTCGAATATTCGCACAAAATCGGAATTTATCAAAAAATCATAAAACTTAGGTAATTCTGAAAATTTCTCAAAACCTTCTTCCAACCAAGATAACAATGTACTCAAGACACATACTCTTATAATTGCACGAAATAGAAATTTATAAAAAATAAAAAAAACGTCCGAAATTGTTAAAATTTCTCAAATACTTATTCGAACTAAGGAAATGATGTACACAAGACTTATACTCGAATATTCGCACGAAATCGAAATTCATCAAAAAATCAAAAAACATACGTAATTTCTGAAAATTTCTCAAAACCTTCTTCCAACCAAGAAAATTATGTACTTCAAGACACATACTCTTATAATTGCACGAAATAGAAATTTATCAAAAATAAAAAAAAACGTCCGAAATTGTTAAAATTTCTCAAATACTTATTCGAACCACTAAAATGATGTACACAAGACATGTACTCGAATATTCGCACGAAATCGGAATTTATCAAAAAAACAAAAAACTTACGTAATTCTGAAAATTTCTCAAAACCTCTTCCAACCAAGAAAATTATGTACTCAAGACACATACTCTTATAATTGCACGAAATAGAAATTTATCAAAAAATAAAAAAAACGTCCGAAATTGTTAAAATTTCTCAAATACTTGTTCGAACCAAGAAAATGATGTACACAAGATATGTACTCGAATATTCGCACGAAATGTAAATTTATTAAAAAATCAAAAAAATTACGTAATTCTGAAAATTTCTCAAAACCTTCTTCCAACCAAGAAAATTATTTACTCAAGACAAATACTCTTATAATTGCACGAAAAAGAAATTTATGAAAAAATAAAAAAAAAACGTCCGAAATTATTAAAATTTCTCTAATACTTATTCGAACCAAGAAAATGATGTACTCTAGACATATACTCAAATATTCGCACAAATTCGGAATTTATCAAAAAATCAAAAAACTTACGTAATTTCTGAAAATTTCTCAAAACCTTCTTCCAGCCAAGAAAATTATGTACTCGAGACACATACTCTTATAATTGCAAGAAATAGAAATTTATCAAAAAATAAAATAAACGTCCGAAATTGTTAAAATTTCTCAAATACTTATTCGAACCAATAAAATGATGTACACAAGACATATAATCGAATATTCTCACGAAATCGAAATTTATTCACAAAATCAAAAAACTTACGTAATTTCTGAAAATTTCTCAAAACCTTCTTCCAACCAAGAAAATTATGTAGTCAAGACACATACTCTTATAATTGCACTAAAAAGAAATGTATCAAAAAATAAAAAAAAACGTCCGAACTTGTTAAATTTCTCAAATACTTATTCGAACCAAGAAAATGATGTACTCTAGACATATACTCGAATATTCGCACAAATCGGAATTTATCAAAAAATCATAAAACTTAGGTAATTCTGAAAATTTCTCAAAACCTTCTTCCAACCAAGATAACTATGTACTCAAGACACATACTCTTATAATTGCAACGAAATAGAAATTTATAAAAAAATAAAAAAAAACGTCCGAAGTTGTTAAAATTTCTCAAATACTTATTCGAACCAAGGAAATGATGTACACAAGACTTATACTCGAATATTCGCACGAAATGTAAATTATTAAAAAATCAAAAAAAATTAACGTAATTCTGAAAATTTCTCAAAACCTTCTTCCAACCAAGAAAATTATTTACTCAAGACAAATACTCTTATAATTGCACTAAAAAGAAATTTATGAAAAAATAAAAAAAAAAACGTCCGAAATTATTAAAATTTCTCTAATACTTATTCGAACCAAGAAAATGATGTACTCTAGACATATACTCAAATATTCGCACAAATTCGGAATTTATCAAAAAATCAAAAAACTTACGTAATTTCTGAAAATTTTTCAAAACCTTCTTCCAACCAAGAAAATTATGTACTCGAGACACATACTCTTATAATTGCAAGAATAGAAATTTATCAAAAATAAAATAAAAACGTCCGAAATTGTTAAAATTTCTCAAATACTTATTCGAACCAATAAAATGATGTACACAAGACATTATAATCGAATATTCTCACGAAATCGAAATTTATCACAAAATCAAAAAACTTACGTAATTTCTGAAAATTTCTCAAAACCTTCTTCCAACCAAGAAAATTATGTACTCAAGACACATACTCTTATAATTGCACTAAAAAGAAATTTATCAAAAAATAAAAAAAAACGTCCGAAATTGTTAAAATTTCTCAAATACTTATTCGAACCAAGAAAATGATGTACTCTAGACATATACTCGAATATTCGCACCAAATCGGAATTTATCAAAAAATCATAAAACTTAGGTAATTCTGAAAATTTCTCAAAACCTTCTTCCAACCAAGATAACTAATGTACTCAAGACACATACTCTTATAATTGCACGAAATAGAAATTTATAAAAAAATAAAAAAAACGTCCGAAGTTGTTAAAATTTCTCAAATACTTATTCGAACCAAGGAAATGATGTACACAAGACTTATACTCGAATATTCGCACGAAATCGAATTCATCAAAAATCAAAAAACATACGTAATTTCTAAAAATTTCTCAAAACCTTCTTCCAACCAAGAAAATTATGTACTCAAGACACATACTCTTATAATTGCACGAAATAGAAATTTATCAAAAATAAAAAAAAAACGTCCGAAATTGTTAAAATTTCTCAAATACTTATTCGAACCAATAAAAATGATGTACACAGACATGTACTCGAATATTCGCAACGAAATCAGAATTTATCAAAAAAACAAAAAACTTACGTAATTCTGAAAATTTCTCAAAACCTCTTCCAACCAAGAAAATTATGTACTCAAGACACATACTCTTATAATTGCACGAAATAGAAATTTATCAAAAAATAAAAAAAACGTCCGAAATTGTTAAAATTTCTCAAATACTTGTTCGAACCAAGAAAATGATGTACACAAGATATGTACTCGAATATTCGCACGAAATGTAAAATTATTAAAAAATCAAAAAAATTACGTAATTCTGAAAATTTCTCAAAACCTTCTTCCAACCAAGAAAATTATTTACTCAAGACAAATACTCTTATAATTGCACGAAAAAGAAATTTATGAAAAAATAAAAAAAAAACGTCCGAAATTGTTAAAATTTCTCTAATACTTATTCGAACCAAGAAAATGAATGTACTCTAGACATATACTCGAATATTCGCACAAATTCGGAATTTATCAAAAATCAAAAAACTTACGTAATTTCTGAAAATTTCTCAAAACCTTCTTCCAGCCAAGAAAATTATGTACTCGAGACGCATACTCTTATAATTGAAAGAAATAGAAATTTATCAAAAAATAAAATAAACGTCCGAAATTGGTAAAATTTCTCAATACTTATTCGAACCAATAAAATGATGTACACAAGACATATAATCGAATATTCTCACGAAATCGAAATTTATCACAAAATCAAAAAACTTACGTAATTTCTGAAAATTTCTCAAACCTTCTTCCAACCAAGAAAATTATGTAATCAAGACACATACTCTTATAATTGCACTAAAAAGAAATTTTATCAAAAAATAAAAAAAAACGTCCGAAATTGTTAAAATTTCTCAAATACTTATTCGAACCAAGAAATGATGTACTCTAGACATATAATCGAATATTCGCACAAAATCGGAATTTATCAAAAAATCATAAAACTTAGGTAATTCTGAAAATTTCTCAAAACCTTCTTCCAACCAAGATAACAATGTACTCAAGACACATACTCTTATAATTGCACGAAATAGAAATTTATAAAAAATTAAAAAAACGTCCGAAAGTTTTTAAAATTTCTCAAATACTTATTCGAACTAAGGAAATGATGTACACAAGACTTATACTCGAATATTCGCACGAAATCGAAATTCATCAAAAAATCAAAAAACATACGTAATTTCTGAAAAATTTCTCAAAACCTTCTTCCAACCAAGAAAATTATGTATTCAAGACACATATTCTTATAATTGCACGAAATAGAAATTTATCAAAAATAAAAAAAAAACGTCCGAAATTGTTAAAATTTCTCAAATACTTATTCGAACCACTAAAATGATGTACACAAGACATGTACTCGAATATTCGCACGAAATCGGAATTTATCAAAAAAACAAAAAACTTACGTAATTCTGAAAATTTCTCAAAACCTCTTCCACCAAGAAATTATGTACTCAAGACACTACTCTTATAATTGCACGAAATAGAAATTTATCAAAAAATAAAAAAAAACGTCCGAAATTGTTAAATTTCTCAATACTTGTTCGAACCAAGAAAATGATTGTACACAAGATATGTACTCGAATATTCGCACGAAATGTAAATTATTAAAAAATCAAAAAAATTACGTAATTCTGAAAATTTCTCAAAACCTTCTTCCACCATAGAAATTATTTACTCAAGACAAATACTCTTATAATTGCACGAAAAAGAAATTTATGAAAAAATAAAAAAAAAAACGTCCGAAATTATTAAAATTTCTCTAATACTTATTCGAACCAAGAAAATGATGTACTCTAGACATATACTCAAATATTCGCACAAATTCGGAATTTATCAAAAAATCAAAAAACTTACGTAATTTCTGAAAATTTCTCAAAACCTTCTTCCAGCCAAGAAAATTATGTACGTCGAGACACATACTCTTATAATTGCAAGAAATAGAAATTTATCAAAAAATAAAATAAACGTCCGAAATTGTTAAAATTTCTCAAATCTTATTCGAACCAATAAAATGATGTACACAAGACATATAATCGAATATTCTCACGAAATCGAAATTTATCACAAAATCAAAAAACTTACGTAATTTCTGAAAATTTCCTCAAAACCTTCTTCCAACCAAGAAAATTATGTACTCAAGACACATACTCTTATAATTGCACTAAAAAGAAATTATCAAAAAATAAAAAAAAAACGTCCGAAAATTGTTAAAATTTCTCAAATACTTATCGAACCAAGAAATGATGTACTCTAGACATATACTCGAATATTCGCACAAAATCGGAATTTATCAAAAAATCATAAAACTTAGGTAATTCTGAAATTTCTCAAAACCTTCTTCCAACCAAGATAACAATGTACTCAAGACACATACTCTTATAATTGCACGAAATAGAAATTTATAAAAAATAAAAAAAACGTCCGAAGTTGTTAAATTTCTCAAATACTTATTCGAACCAAGGAAATGATGTACACAAGACTTATACTCGAATATTCGCACGAAATCGAAATTCATCAAAAAATCAAAAACATACGTAATTTCTGAAAATTTCTCAAAACCTTCTTCCAACCAAGAAAATTATGTACTCAAGACACATACTGTTATAATGCACGAAATAGAAATTTATCAAAAATAAAAAAAAAACGTCCGAAATTGTTAAAATTTCTCAAATACTTATTTCGAACCACTAAAATGATGTACACAAGACATGTACTCGAATATTCGCCACGAAATCGGAATTTATCAAAAAAACAAAAAACTTACGTAATTATGAAATTTCTCAATACCCTCTTCCAACCAAGAAAATTAATGTACTCAAGACACATACTCTTATAATTGCACGAAATAGAAATTTATCAAAAAATAAAAAAAACGTCCGAAATTGTTAAAATTTCTCAAATACGTGTTTCGAACCAAGAAAATGATGTACACAAGATATGTACTCGAATATTCGCACGAAATGTAAATTTATTAAAAAAATCAAAAAAATTACGTAATTCTGAAAATTTCTCAAAACCTTCTTCCAACCAAGAAAATTATTACTCAAGACAAATACTCTTATAATTGCACGAAAAGAAATTTATGAAAAAATAAAAAAAAAAACGTCCGGAATTATTAAAATTTCTCTAATACTTATTCGAACAAGAAAATGATGTACTCTAGACATATACTCAAATATTCGCACAAATTCGGAATTTATCAAAAAATCAAAAAACTTACGTAATTTCTGAAAATTTCTCAAAACCTTCTTCCAGCCAAAGAAAAATTATGTACTCGAGACCATACTCTTATAATTGCAAGAAATAGAAATTTATACAAAAAAATAAATAAACGTCCGAAATTGTTAAAATTTCTCAAATACTTATTCGAACCAATAAAATGATGTACACAAGACATATAATCGAATATTCTCACGAAATCGAAATTTATCCACAAAATCAAAAAAACTTACGTAATTTCTGAAAATTTCTCAAAACCTTCTCCAACCAAGAAATTATGTACTCAAGACACATACTCTTATAATTGCACTAAAAGAAAATTTATCAAAAAATAAAAAAAAAACGTCCGAACTTGTTAAAATTTCTCAAATACTTATTCGAACCAAGAAAATGATGTAACTCTAGACATATACTCGAATATTCGCACAAAATCGGAATTTATCAAAAAATCATAAAACTTAGGTAATTCTGAAAATTTCTCAAAACCTTCTTCCACCAAGATAACAATGTACTCAAGACACATACTCTTATAATTGCACGAAATAGAAATTTATAAAAAAATAAAAAAAACGTCCGAAGTTGTTAAAATTTCTCAAATACTTATTCGAACCAAGGAAATGATGTACACAAGACTTATACTCGAATATTTCGCACGAAATCGAAATTCATCAAAAAATCAAAAAACATACGTAATTTCTGAAAATTTCTCAAAACCTTCTTCCAAACAAGAAAATTATGTACTCAAGACACATACTCTTATAATTGCACGAAATAGAAATTTATCAAAAAATAAAAAAAACGTCCGAAATTGTTTAAAATTTCTCAAATACTTATTCGAACCACTAAATGATGTACACAAGACATGTACTCGAATATTCGCACGAAATCGGAATTTATCAAAAAAATCAAAAAACTTACGTAATTCTGAAAATTTCTCAAAACCTCTTCCAACCAAGAAAATTATGTACTCAAGACACATACTCTTATAATTGCACGAAATAGAAAATTTATCAAAAAATAAAAAAACGTCCGAAATTGTTAAAATTCTCAAATACCTTGTTCGAACCAAGAAAATGATGTACACAAGATATGTACTCGAATATTCGCACGAAATCGTAAATTTATTAAAAAAATCAAAAAAATTACGTAATTCTGAAAATTTCTCAAACCTTCTTCCAACCAAGAAAATTATTTACTCAAGACAAATACTCTTATAATTGCACGAAAATAGAAATTTATGAAAAATAAAAAAAAAAACGTCCGAAATTATTAAAATTTCTCTAATACTTATTCGAACCAAGAAAATGATGTACTCTAGACATATACTCAAATATTCGCACAATTCGGGAATTTATCAAAAAAATCAAAAAACTTACGTAATTTCTGAAATTTCTCAAAACCTTCTTCCAGCCAAGAAAATTATGTACTCGAGACACATACTCTTATAATTGCAAGAAATAGAAAATTTATCAAAAATAAATAAACGTCCGAAATTGTTAAAATTTCTCAAATACTTATTCGAACCAATAAAATGATGTACACAAGACATATAATCGAATATTTCTCACGAAATCGAAATTTACACAAATCAAAAAACTTACGTAATTTCTGAAAATTTCTCAAAACCTTCTTCCAACCAAGAAAATTATGTACTCAAGACACATACTCTTATAATTGCACTAAAAAGAAATTTATCAAAAAAATAAAAAAAAAAGTCCGAAATTGTTTAAAATTTCTCAAATACTTATTCGAACCAAGAAAATGATGTACTCTAGACATATACCTCGAATATTCGCACAAACTCGGAATTTATCAAAAATCATAAAACTTAGCTGTAATTCTGAAAATTTCTCAAACCTTCTTCCAACAAGATAACAATGTACTCAAGACACATACTCTATAATTGCACGAAATAGAAATTTATAAAAAATAAAAAAAACGTCCGAAGTTGTTAAAATTCTCAAATACTTATTCGAACCAAGGAAATGATGTACACAAGACTTATACTCGAATATTCGCACGAAATCGAAATTCATCAAAAAATCAAAAAACATACGTAATTTCTGAAAATTTCTCAAAACCTTCTTCCAACCAAGAAAACTTATGTACTCAAGACAAATACTCTTCTAATGCACCGAAATAGAAATTTTATCAAAAATAAAAAAAACGTCCGAATTGTTAAAATTTTCAAATACTTATTCGAACCAATAAAATGATGTACACAGACATGTACTCGAATTCGCACGAAATCGGAATTTATCAAAAAATCAAAAAACTTACGTAATTCTGAAAATTTCTCAAAACCTTCTTCCAACCAAGAAAATTATGTACTCAAGACACATACTCTTATAATTGCACGAAATAGAAATTTATCAAAAAATCAAAAAAACGTCCGAAATTGTTAAAATTTCTCAAATACTTATTCGAACCAAGAAAATGATGTACTCAAGACATATACTCGAATATTCGCACGAAATCGAAATTTATCAAAAAATCAAAAAACTTACGTAATTCTGAAAATTTCTCAAAACCTTCTTCCAACCAAGAAAATTATGTACTCAAGACACATACTCTTATAATTGCACGAAAAAGAAATTTATCAAAAAATCAAAAAAACGTCCGAAATTGTTAAAATTTCTCAAATACTTATTCGAACCAAGAAAATGATGTACTCTAGACATATACTCGAATATTCGCACGAAATCGAAATTTATCAAAAAATCAAAAAACTTACGTAATTCTGAAAATTTCTCAAAACCTTCTTCCAAACAAGAAAATTATGTACTCAAGACACATACTCTTATAATTGCATCGAAATAGAAATTTATCAAAAATAAAAAAAACGTCCGAAATTGTTAAAATTTCTCAAATACTTATTCGAACCAAGAAAATGATAGTACACAAACATATATCGAATATTCGCACGAAATCGAATTTATCAAAAAAATCAAAAAACTTACGTAATTTCTGAAAATTTCTCAAAAACCTTTCCAACCAAGAAAATTATGTACTCAAGACACATACTTTATAATTGCACTTAAAAGAAATTTATCAAAAATAAAAAAAAAACGTCCGAAATTGTTAAAATTTCTACAAATACTTCTTCGAACCAAGAAAATGATGTACACCTAGACATATTACTCGAATATTCGCACAAAATCGGAATTTATCAAAAAATCAAAAACTTACGGTAATTCTGAAAAATTTCTCAAAACCTTTCTTCCAACCAAGATAACAATGTACTCAAGACCAATACTCTTATAATTGCACGAAATAGAAATTTATCAAAAAATCAAAAAAACGTCCGAAATTGTTAAAATTTCTCAAATACTTATTCGAACCAAGAAAATGATGTACTCAAGACATATACTCGAATATTCGCACGAAATCGAAATTTATCAAAAAATCAAAAAACTTACGTAATTTCTGAAAATTTCTCAAAACCTTCTTCCAACCAAGAAAATTATGTACTCAAGACACATACTCTTATAATTGCACGAAATAGAAATTTATCAAAAAATCAAAAAAACGTCCGAAATTGTTAAAATTTCTCAAATACTTATTCGAACCAAGAAAATGATGTACTCAAGACATATACTCGAATATTCGCACGAAATCGAAATTTATCAAAAAATCAAAAAACTTACGTAATTTCTGAAAATTTCTCAAAACCTTCTTCCAACCAAGAAATTATGTACTCAAGACACATACTCTTATAATTGCACGAAATAGAAATTTATCAAAAAATAAAAAAAACGTCCGAAATTGTTAAAATTTCTCAAATACTTATTCGAACCAAGAAAATGATGTACTCAAGACATATACTCGAATATTCGCACGAAATCGAAATTTATCAAAAAATCAAAAAACTTACGTAATTTCTGAAAATTTCTCAAAACCTTCTTCCAACCAAGAAAATTATGTACTCAAGACACATACTCTTATAATTGCACGAAATAGAAATTTATCAAAAAATCAAAAAAAAACGTCCGAAATTGTTAAAATTTCTCAAATACTTATTCGAACCAAGAAAATGATGTACTCAAGACATATACTCGAATATTCGCACGAAATCGAAATTTATCAAAAAATCAAAAAACTTACGTAATTCTGAAAATTTCTCAAAACCTTCTTCCAACCAAGAAAATTATTTACTCAAGACACATACTCTTATAATTGCACGAAATAGAAATTTATCAAAAAATCAAAAAAAACGTCCGAAATTGTTAAAATTTCTCAAATACTTATTCGAACCAAGAAAATGATGTACTCTAGACATATACTCGAATATTCGCACGAAATCGAAATTTATCAAAAAATCAAAAAACTTACGTAATTCTGAAAATTTCTCAAAACCTTCTTCCAACCAAGAAAATTATGTACTCAAGACACATACTCTTATAATTGCACGAAATAGAAATTTATCAAAAAATAAAAAAAACGTCCGAAATTGTTAAAATTTCTCAAATACTTATTCGAACCAAGAAAATGATGTACTCAAGACATATACTCGAATATTCGCACGAAATCGAAATTTATCAAAAAATCAAAAAACTTACGTAATTCTGAAAATTTCTCAAAACCTTCTTCCAACCAAGAAAATTATGTACTCAAGACACATACTCTTATAATTGCACGAAATAGAAATTTATCAAAAATAAAAAAAACGTCCGAAATTGTTAAAATTTCTCAAATACTTATTCGAACCAAGAAAATGATATACTCAAGACATATACTCGAATATTCGCACGAAATCGAAATTTATCAAAAAATCAAAAAACTTACGTAATTTCTGAAAATTTCTCAAAACCTTCTTCCAACCAAGAAATTATGTACTCAAGACACATACTCTTATAATTGCACGAAATAGAAATTTATCAAAAATCAAAAAAAACGTCCGAAATTGTTAAAATTTCTCAAATACTTATTCGAACCAAGAAAATGATGTACTCAGACATATACTCGAATATTCGCACGAAATCGAAATTTATCAAAAAATCAAAAAACTTACGTAATTCTGAAAATTTCTCAAAACCTTCTTCCAACCAAGAAAATTATGTACTCAAGACACATACTCTTATAATTGCACGAAATAGAAATTTATCAAAAATAAAAAAAACGTCCGAAATTGTTAAAATTTCTCAAATACTTATTCGAACCAAGAAAATGATATACTCAAGACATATACTCGAATATTCGCACGAAATCGAAATTTATCAAAAAATCAAAAAACTTACGTAATTTCTGAAAATTTCTCAAAACCTTCTTCCAACCAAGAAAATTATGTACTCAAGACACATACTCTTATAATTGCACGAAAAAGAAATTTATCAAAAAATCAAAAAAAACGTCCGAAATTGTTAAAATTTCTCAAATACTTATTCGAACCAAGAAATGATGTACTCTAGACATATACTCGAATATTCGCACGAAATCGAAATTTATCAAAAAATCAAAAAACTTACGTAATTTCTGAAAATTTCTCAAAACCTTCTTCCAACCAAGAAAATTATGTACTCAAGACACATACTCTTATAATTGCACGAAATAGAAATTTATCAAAAAATCAAAAAAACGTCCGAAATTGTTAAAATTTCTCAAATACTTATTCGAACCAAGAAAATGATACTCAAAACATATACTCGAATATTCGCACGAAATCGAAATTTATCAAAAAATCAAAAAACTTACGTAATTTCTGAAAATTTCTCAAAACCTTCTTCCAACCAAGAAAATTATGTACTCAAGACACATACTCTTATAATTGCACGAAAAAGAAATTTATCAAAAAATCAAAAAAACGTCCGAAATTGTTAAAATTTCTCAAATACTTATTCGAACCAAGAAAATGATGTACTCAAAACATATACTCGAATATTCGCACGAAATCGAAATTTATCAAAAAATCAAAAAACTTACGTAATTTCTGAAAATTTCTCAAAACCTTCTTCCAACCAAGAAAATTATTTTCAAGACACTCTTATAATCTAGAAATAAAAAATTCTTGAAAATTTCTCAAATACTTATTCGAACCAAGAAAATGATGTACTCTAGACATATACTTGATATTCGCACGAAATCGAAATTTATCAAAAAATCAAAAAACGTCCGAAATTGTTAAAATTTCTCAAATACTTATTCGAACCAAGAAAATGATATACTCAAAACATATACTCGAATATTGCACGAAATCGAAATTTATCAAAAAATCAAAAAAACTTACGTAATTTCTGAAAATTTCTCAAAACCTTCTTCCAACCAAGAAAATATTTACTCAAGACACATACTCTTATAATTGCACGAAATAGAAATTTATCAAAAAATCAAAAAAACGTCCGAAATTGTTAAAATTTCTCAAATACTTATTCGAACCAAGAAAATGATATACTCAAAACATATACTCGAATATTCGCACGAAATCGAAATTTATCAAAAAATCAAAAAACTTACGTAATTTCTGAAAATTTCTCAAAACCTTCTTCCAACCAAGATAATTATGTACTCAAGACACATACTCTTATAATTGCACGAAATAGAAATTTATCAAAAAATCAAAAAAACGTCCGAAATTGTTAAAATTTCTCAAATACTTATTCGAACCAAGAAAATGATGTACTCTAGACATATACTCGAATATTCGCACGAAATCGAATTATAAAAAATCAAAAAACTTACGTAATTCTGAAAATTTCTCAAAACTTCTTCCAACCAAGATAACAATGTACTCAAGACACATACTCTTATAATTGCACGAAATAGAAATTTATCAAAACAAAAAAAAACGTCCGAAATTGTTAAAATTTCTCAAATACTTATTCGAACCAAGAAAATGATATACTCAAAACATATACTCGAATATTCGCACGAAATCGAAATTTATCAAAAAATCAAAAAACTTACGTAATTTCTGAAAATTTCTCAAAACCTTCTTCCAACCAAAAAATTATTTACTCAAGACACATACTCTTATAATTGCACGAAAAAGAAATTGATCAAAAAATCAAAAAAACGTCCGAAATTGTTACAATTTCTCAAATACTTATTCGAACCAAGAAAATGATGTACTCAAAACATATACTCGAATATTCGCACGAAATCGAAATTTATCAAAAAATCAAAAAACTTACGTAATTTCTGAAAATTTCTCAAAACCTTCTTCCAACCAAGAAAAGATGTACTCAAGACACATACTCTTATAATTGCACGAAATAGAAATTTATCAAAAAATCAAAAAAACGTCCGAAATTGTTACAATTTCTCAAATACTTATTCGAACCAAGAAAATGATATACTCAAGACATATACTCGAATATTCGCACGAAATCGAAATTTATCAAAAAATCAAAAAACTTACGTAATTCTGAAAATTTCTCAAAACCTTCTTCCAACCAAGATAAGTATGTACTCAAGACACATACTCTTATAATTGCACGAAATATAAATTTATCAAAACATCAAAAAAACGTCCGAAATTATTAAAATTTCTCAATACTTATTCGAACCAAGAAAATGATATACTCTAAATTATCTCGAATATTCGCACGAATTATAAATTTATCAAAAAATCAAAAATTTACGTGGTTGGAAAAATTTCTCAAAAATTTTCAGAATTACGTAAGTTTTTTATTTTAATTTAAAATTTTCGTCGAATATTCAGTCTAGTTTTTTTTTTCGAATAAGTATTATTTGAGAAATTTTAACAATTTCGGACGTTTTTTTGATTTTTTGATAAATTTCTTTTCGTGCAATTATAAGAGTATGTGTCTTGAGTAATAATTTTCTTGGTTGGAAGAAGGTTTTGAGAAATTTTCAGAAATTACGTAAGTTTTTTGATTTTTTGATAAATTTCGATTTCGTGCGAATATTCGAGTATATGTTTTGAGTATATCATTTTCTTGGTTCGAATAAGTATTTGAGAAATTTTAACAATTTCGGACGTTTTTTTGATTTTTGATAAATTTCTATTTCGTGCAATTATAAGAGTATGTGTCTTGAGTACATTGTTATCTTGGTTGGAAGAAGGTTTTGAGAAATTTTCAGAATTACGTAAGTTTTTGATTTTTTGATAAATTCCGATTTCGTGCGAATATTCGAGTATATGTGAGTACATCATTTTTTGGTTCGAATAAGTATTTGAGAAATTTTAACAATTTCGGACGTTTTTTGATTTTTGATAAATTTCTATTTCGTGCAATTATAAGAGTATGTGTCTTGAGTAAATAATTTCTTGGTTGGAAGAAGGTTTTGAGAAATTTTCAGAATTACGTAAGTTTTTTGATTTTTTGATAAATTTCGATTTCGTGCGAATATTCGAGTATATGTTTTGAGTATATCATTTTCTTGGTTCGAATAAGTATTTGAGAAATTTTAACAATTTCGGACGTTTTTTTGATTTTTGATAAATTTCTATTTCGTGCAATTATAAGAGTATGTGTCTTGAGTACATTGTTATCTTGGTTGGAAGAAGGTTTTGAGAAATTTTCAGAATTACGTAAGTTTTTTGATTTTTTGATAAATTTCGATTTCGTGCGAATATTCGAGTATATGTTAGAGTACATCATTTTCTTGGTTCGAATAAGTATTTGAGAAATTTTAACAATTTCGGACGTTTTTTTGATTTTTTGATAAATTTCTATTTCGTGCAATTATAAGAGTATGTGTCTTGAGTACATAATTTTCTTGGTTGGAAGAAGGTTTTGAGAAATTTTCAGAAATTACGTAAGTTTTTTGATTTTTTGATAAATTTCGATTTCGTGCGAATATTCGAGTATATGTTTTGAGTATATCATTTTCTTGGTTCGAATAAGTATTTGAGAAATTTTAACAATTTCGGACGTTTTTTTGATTTTTTGATAAATTTCTATTTCGTGCAATTATAAGAGTATGTGTCTTGAGTACAATAATTTTCTTGGTTGGAAGAAGGTTTTGAGAAATTTTCAGAAATTACGTAAGTTTTTTGATTTTTTGATAAATTTCGATTTCGTGCGAATATTCGAGTATATGTTTTGAGTATATCATTTTCTTGGTTCGAATAAGTATTTGAGAAATTTAACAATTTCGGACGTTTTTTGATTTTTTGATAAATTTCTTTTCGTGCAATTATAAGAGTATGTGTCTTGAGTACATAATTTTCTTGGTTGGAAGAAGGTTTTGAGAAATTTTCAGAATTACGTAAGTTTTTTGATTTTTTGATAAATTTCGATTTCGTGCGAATATTCGAGTATATGTTTTGAGTATATCATTTTCTTGGTTCGAATAAGTATTTGAGAAATTTTAACAATTTCGGACGTTTTTTTGATTTTTTGATAAATTTCTATTTCGTGCAATTATAAGAGTATGTGTCTTGAGTACATTTTATCTTGGTTGGAAGAAGGTTTTGAGAAATTTTCAGAATTACGTAAGTTTTTTGATTTTTTGATAAATTTCGATTTCGTGCGAATATTCGAGTATATGTCTAGAGTACATCATTTTCTTGGTTCGAATAAGTATTTGAGAAATTTTAACAATTTCGGACGTTTTTTTGATTTTTTGATAAATTTCTATTTCGTGCAATTATAAGAGTATGTGTCTTGAGTAATAATTTTCTTGGTTGGAAGAAGGTTTTGAGAAATTTTCAGAAATTACGTAAGTTTTTTGATTTTTTGATAAATTTCGATTTCGTGCGAATATTCGAGTATATGTTTTGAGTATATCATTTTCTTGGTTCGAATAAGTATTTGAGAAATTTTAACAATTTCGGACGTTTTTTTGATTTTTTGATAAATTTCTATTTCGTGCAATTATAAGAGTATGTGTCTTGAGTACATAATTATCTTGGTTGGAAGAAGGTTTTGAGAAATTTTCAGAATTACGTAAGTTTTTTGATTTTTTGATAAATTTCGATTTCGTGCGAATATTCGAGTATATGTCTAGAGTACATCATTTTCTCGGTTCGAATAAGTATTTGAGAAATTGTAACCAATTTCGGACGTTTTTTTGATTTTTCGATCAATTTCTCTTCGTGCAATTTAAAGAGTATGCGTCTTGAGCAAATAATTTCTTTGTTGGAAGAATGTTGTATGAGAATTTTCAGAAATTACGTAAGTTTTTTGATTTTATGATAAATTATCGATTTCGTGCGAATATTCGAGTATATGTTTGAGTATTATCATTTTCTTGGTTCGAATAAGTATTGAGAAATTTTTAACAATTTTGGACGTTTTATTGATGTTTTGATAAATTACTATTCGTGCAATTATAAAGAGTAGTGTCTTGAGTACATTGTTATTTTGATTAAAAGAATGTTTGAGAAATTTTCAGAATTACGTAAGTTTTTGATTTTTTTATAAATTCCGGTTTCATGATATATTCGAGTATATGTCTAGAGTAGATCATTTTCTCGGTTCGAATAAGTATTTGAGAAATTGTGACAATTTCGGACGTTTTTTTTGTTATTTTCGAGTCAATTTCTCTTTCGTGCAATTTAAAGAGTATGCGTCTTGAGGCAAATAAGTTTCTTTGTTGGAAGAATGTTTGAGAAATTTCAGAAATTACTTAAGTTTTTTGATTTTATGATAAATTTCGATTTTCGTGCGAATATTCGAAGTATATGTTTTGAGTATTTCATTTCTTGGTTCGAATAAGTATTCGAGAAATTTAACAATTTCAGACGTTTCTTTGATTTTTTGATAAATTTCTATTTCGTGCAATTATAAGCGTATGTGTCTTGTGTACATCATTATATTTGTTTGAAGAAGGTTTTTTAAAATTTTCAGAAATTACGTAAGTTTTTTGATTTTTTGATAAATTTCGATTTCGTGCGAGATATTCGAGTATATGTTTGAGTATATCATTTTCTTTGTTCGAATAAGTATTTGAGGAAATTTACAATTTTGGACGTTTTTTTGATTTTTTTGATAAATTTCTATTCGTTGCAATTATAAAGAGTATGTGTCTTGAGTACATAATTATATTGGTTGGAAGAAGGTTTTGAGAAATTTTCAGAAAATACATAAGTTTTTTGATTTTTTGATAAATTCCGATTTCGTGCGAATATTCGAGTATATTCTAGAGTACATCATTTTCTTGTATTCGAATAAGTATTTGAGAAATGGTAACAATTTCGGACGTTTTTTTTGATTTTTTGATAAATTTCTTTTTCGTGGCAATTATAAGAGTATGTGTTCTTGATTAAATATCTTTATTGGTTGGAAGAAGGTTTTGAGAAATTTTCAGAAATTACGTAAGTTTTTGATTTTTTTGATAAATTATCGATTTTGTGCGAATATTCGAGTATATGTTTGAGTATATCATTTTCTTGGTTCGAATAAGTATTTGAGAAATTTTAACAATTTTGGACGTTTTACTTGATGTTTTGATAAATTACTATTTCGTGCAATTATAAAGAGGTATTGTGTCTGTAGTACATTGTTATCTTGATTAGAAGAATGGCTTTGAGAAATTTTCAGAATTACGTAAGTTTTTTTGAGTTTTTTATAAATTTCGATTTCGTTCGAATATTCGAGTATATGTCTAAAGTACATCATTTTTCTCGGTTCGAATAAGTATTTGAGAAATTGTAACAATTTCGACGTTTTTTTGATTTTTTGATCAATTTCTCTTTAGTGCAATTTAAAGAGTATGCATCTTGAGCAAATAATTTTCTTTGTTGGAAGAATGTTTTGAGAAATTTTCAAAAATTACGTAAGTTTTTTGATTTTATGATAATTTCGATTTCGTTGCGAATATTCGAGTATAAGTCTTGAGTATATCATTTTCTTGATTCGAATAAGTATTTGAGAAATTGTAACAATTTCGGACGTTTTTTTTTTGACTGTTTGATAAATTCTATTTCGTGTGCAATTATAGAGTATGTGTCTTGAGTACATTGTTATCTTGTTGGAAGAAGATTTTGAGAAATTTTCAGAAATTACGTAGGTTTTTTGATTTTTTGATAAATTACGATTTCGTGCGAATATTCGAGTATATGTCTAGAGTACATCATTTTCCTCGGTTCGAATAAGTATTTGAGAAATTGTAACTATTTCGGGCGTTTTTTTTGATTTCTGATCGATTTCTCTTTCGTGCCAATTTAAGAAGTATGCGTCTTGAGCAAATAATTTTCTTAGTGGAAGAATGTTTAGAGAAATTTTAGAAATTACGTATGTTTTTGATTTTATGATAAATTGTTTCGTTGCGAATATTCGAGTAGTATATTTTTGAGTACATCATTTTCTTGGTTCGAATAAGTATTAGAGAAATTTTAACTATTTCGGACGTTTTTTTTGATTTTTGATAAATTTCTTTTTCGTGCAATTATAAGAGTATGTGTCTTGAGTAAATAATTTTCTTGGTTGGAAGAAGGTTTTTAGAAATTTCAGAAATTACGTAAGTTTTTGAATTTTTGATAAATTTTCGATTTCGTTGCGAATATTCGAGTATATGTTTTTGAGTATATCATTTCTTGGTTCGAATAAGTATTTGAGAAATTTTAACAATTTTGGACGTTTTTTTGATGTTTTGATAAATTACTATTTCGTGCAATTATAAGAGTATGTGTCTTGAGTACATTGTTATCTTGATTAGAAGAAGGTTTTGAGAAATTTTCAGATTTACGTAATTTTTTTGATTTTTTGATAAATTCCGATTTCCTGCGAATATTCGAGTATATGTCTAGAGTACATCATTTTCTCGGTTCGAATAAGTATTTGAGAAATTGTAACTATTTCGGACGTTTTTTTTTGATTCTTGATCAATTTCTCTTTCGTTTTATTTAAAGAGTATGCGTCTTGAGCAAATAATTTTCTTTGTTGGAAGAATGTTTTGAAAATTTTTTAGAAATTACGTAAGTTTTTTGATTTTATGATAAATTTCGATTTCGTGCGAATATTCGAGTATATGTTTTGAGTATATCATTTTCTTGGTTCGAATAAGTATTTGAGAAATTTTAACAATTTTGGAAGTTTTTTTGATGTTTTGATAAATTACTATTTCGTGCAATTATAAAGAGTATGTATCTTGAGTACATTGTTATCTTGATTAGAAGAAGGTTTTGAGAAATTTTCAGATTTACGTAATTTTTTTGATTTTTTGATAAATTCCGATTTCGTGCGAATATTCGAGTATATGTCTAGAGTACATCATTTTCTCGGTTCGAATAAGTATTTGAGAAATTGTAACTATTTCGGACGTTTTTTTGATTTCTTGATCAATTTCTCTTTCGTGCAATTTAAAGAGTATGCGTCTTGAGCAAATAATTTCTTTGTTGGAAAAATGTTTTGAAAAATTGTAGAAATTACGTAAGTTTTTTGATTTTATGATAAATTTCGATTTCGTGCGAATATTCGAGTATATGTTTTGAGTATATCATTTCTTGGTTCGAATAAGTATTTGAGAAATTTTAACAATTTTGGACGTTTTTTTGATGTTTTGATAAATTTCTATTTCGTGCAATTATAAAGAGTATGTGTCTTGAGTACATTGTTATCTTGATTAGAAGAAGGTTTTGAGAAATTTTCAGAATTACGTAATTTTTTTGATTTTTTTATAAATTCCGATTTCGTGCGAATATTCGAGTATATGTCTAGAGTACATCATTTTCTCGGTTCGAATAAGTATTTGAGAAATTGTAACAATTCGGACGTTTTTTTGATTTTTTGATAAATTTCTCTTTCGTGCAATTAAAAGAGTATGTGTCTTGATTAAATACTTTTCTTGGTTGGAAGAAGGTTTTGAGAAATTTTCAGAAATTACGTAAGTTTTTTGATTTTTTGATAAATTTCGATTTCGTGCGAATATTCGAGTATATGTTTTGAGTATATCATTTTCTTGGTTCGAATAAGTATTTGAGAAATTTTAACAATTTTGGACGTTTTTTTGATGTTTTGCTAAATTTACTATTTCGTGCAATTATAAAGAGTATGTGTCTTGAGTACATTGTTATCTTGATTAGAAGAAGGTTTTGAGAAATTTTCAGAATTACGTAAGTTTTTTGATTTTTTTATAAATTCCGATTTCGTGCGAATATTCGAGTATATGTCTAGAGTACATCATTTTCTCGGTTCGAATAAGTATTTGAGAAATTGTAACAATTTCGGAAGTTTTTTTGATTTTTTGATAAATTTCTCTTTCGTGCACTTAAAAGAGTATGTGTCTTGATTAAATACTTTTCTTGGTTGGCAGAAGGTTTTTAGAAATTTTCAGAAATTACGTAAGTTTTTTGATTTTTTTATAAATTCGATTTCGTGCGAATATTCGAGTATATGTTTTGAGTATATCATTTTCTTGGTTCGAATAAGTATTTGAGAAATTTTAACAATTTTGGAAGTTTTTTTGATGTTTTGATAAATTACTATTTCGTGCAATTATAAAGAGTATGTGTCTTGAGTACATTGTTATCTTGATTAGAAGAAGGTTTTGAGAAATTTTCAGATTTACGTAATTTTTTTGATTTTTTGATAAATTCCGATTTCGTGCGAATATTCGAGTATATGTCTAGAGTACATCATTTCTCGGTTCGAATAAGTATTTAAGAAATTGTAACTATTTCGGACGTTTTTTTGATTTCTTGATCAATTTCTCTTTCGTGCAATTTAAAGAGTATGCGTCTTGAGCAAATAATTTTCTTTGTTGGAAGAATGTTTTGAAAAATTTTAGAAATTACGTAAGTTTTTTGATTTTATGATAAATTTCGATTTCGTGCGAATATTCGAGTATATGTTTTGAGTATATCATTTCTTGGTTCGAATAAGTATTTGAGAAATTTTAACAATTTTGGACGTTTTTTGATGTTTTGATAAATTTCTATTTCGTGCAATTATAAAGAGTATGTGTCTTGAGTACATTGTTATCTTGATTAGAAGAAGGTTTTGAGAAATTTTCAGAATTACGTAATTTTTTTGATTTTTTTATAAATTCCGATTTCGTGCGAATATTCGAGTATATGTCTAGAGTACATCATTTTCTCGGTTCGAATAAGTATTTGAGAATTGTAACAATTTCGGACGTTTTTTTGATTTTTTCATAAATTTCTCTTTCGTGCAATTAAAGAGTATGTGTCTTGATTAAATACTTTTCTTGGTTGGAAGAAGGTTTTGAGAAATTTTCAGAAATTACGTAAGTTTTTTTGATTTTTTGATAAATTTCGATTTCGTGCGAATATTCGAGTATATGTTTTGAGTATATCATTTTCTTGGTTCGAATAAGTATTTGAGAAATTTTAACAATTTTGGACGTTTTTTTGATGTTTTGATAAATTACTATTTCGTGCAATTATAAAGAGTATGTGTCTTGAGTACATTGTTATCTTGATTAGAAGAAGGTTTTGACAAATTTTCAGAATTACGTAAGTTTTTTGATTTTTTTATAAATTCCGATTTCGTGCGAATATTCGAGTATATGTCTAGAGTACATCATTTTCTCGGTTCGAATAAGTATTTGAGAAATTGTAACAATTTCGGACGTTTTTTTGATTTTTTGATCAATTTCTCTTTCGTGCAATTAAAGAGTATGCGTCTTGAGCAAATAATTTTCTTTGTTGGAAGAATGTTTTGAGAAATTTTCAGAAATTACGTAAGTTTTTTGATTTTATGATAATTTCGATTTCGTGCGAATATTCGAGTATATGTTTTGAGTATATCATTTTCTTGGTTCGAATAAGTATTTGAGAAATTGTAACAATTTCGGAAGATTTTTTGATTTTTGATCATTTTCTATTTCGTGCAATTATAAGAGTATGTGTCTTGAGTACATTGTTATCTTGGTTGGAAGAAGATTTTGAGAAATTTTCAGAAATTACGTAAGTTTTTTGATTTTTTGATAAATTCCGATTTCGTGCGAATATTCGAGTATATGTCTAGAGTACATCATTTTCTCGGTTCGAATAAGTATTTGAGAAATTGTATTCGGACGTTTTCTCGGTTCGAATAAGTATTTGAGAAATTGTATTCGGACGTTTTTTTGATTTTTTGATCAATTTCTCTTTCGTGCAATTTAAAGAGTATGCGTCTTGAGCAAATAATTTTCTTTGTTGGAAGAATGTTTTGAAAAATTTTTAGAAATTACGTAAGTTTTTTGATTTTATGATAAATTTCGATTTCGTGCGAATATTCGAGTATATGTTTTGAGTATATCATTTTCTTGGTTCGAATAAGTATTTGAGAAATTTTAACAATTTTGGACGTTTTTTTGATGTTTTGATAAATTTCTATTTCGTGCAATTATAAAGAGTATGTGTCTTGAGTACATTGTTGTCTTGATTAGAAGAAGGTTTTGAGAAATTTTCAGAATTACGTAATTTTTGATTTTTTTATAAATTCCGATTTCGTGCGAATATTCGAGTATATGTCTAGAGTACATCATTTTCTCGGTTCGAATAAGTATTTGAGAAATTGTAATAATTTCGGACGTTTTTTGATTTTTTGATAAATTTCTCTTTCGTGCAATTAAAAAGAGTATGTGTCTTGAGTAAATAATTTTCTTGGTTGGAAGAAATTTTCAGAAATTACGTATGTTTTTTGATTTTTTGATAAATTTCGATTTCGTGCGAATATTCGAGTATATGTTTTGAGTATATCATTTTCTTGGTTCGAATAAGTATTTGAGAAATTTTAACAATTTTGGACGTTTTTTGATGTTTTGATAAATTACTATTTCGTGGAATTATAAAGAGTATGTGTCTTGAGTACAATGTTATCTTGATTAGAAGAAGGTTTTGAGAAATTTTCAGAATTACGTAAATTTTTTGATTTTTTTATAAATTCCGATTTCGTGCGAATATTCTAGTATATGTCTAGAGTACATCATTTTCTCGGTACGAATAAGTATTTGAGAAATTGTAACAATTTCGGTCGTTTTTTTTGATTTTTTGATCAATTTCTCTTTCGTGCAATTAAAAGAGTATGTGTCTTGAGTAAATAATTTTCTTGGTTGGAAGAAGGTTTTTAGAAATTTTCAGAAATTACGTAAGTTTTTTGATTTTTTGATATATTGCGATTTCGTGCGAATATTCGAGTATATGTCTAGAGTACATCATTTTCTCTGTTCGAATAATTATTTGAGAAATTGTAACAATTTCGGACTTTTTTTTGATTTTTTGATCAATTTCTCTTTCGTGCAATTTAAAGAGTATGCGTCTTGAGCAAATAATGTTCTTTGTTGGAAGAATGTTTTGAGAAATTTTCAGAAATTACTAAGTTTTTTGATTTTATGAAAAATTTTGATTTCGTGCGAATATTCGAGTATATGTTTTGAGTATATCATTTTCTTGGTTCGAATAAGTATTTGAGAAATTTTAACAATTTCGGACGTTTTTTTTATGTTTTGATAAATTTATATTTCGTTCAATTATAAAAGTATGTGTCTTGAGTACATTGTTATCTTTGTTGGAAGAAGGTTTTTAGAAATTTTCAGAATTACGAAGTTTTTTGATTTTTTGATAAATTCCGATTTCGTGCGAATATTCGAGTATATTCTAGAGTACATCATTTTCTTGGTTCGAATAAGTATTTGAGAAATTGTAACAATTTCGGACGTTTTTTTTGATTTTTTGATAAATTTCTTTTTCGTGCAATTATAAGATTATGTGTCTCGTGTAAATAATTTTCTTGGTTGAAAGAAGGTTTTTAGAAATTTTCAGAAATTACGTAAGTTTTTTGATTTTTTGATAAATTTCGATTTCGTGCGAATATTCGATTATATGTTTTGAGTATATGATTTTCTTGGTTCGAATAAGTATTCGAGAAATTTTAACAATTTCGGACGTTTTTTTGATTTTTTGATAAATTTATATTTCGTGCAATTATAAGAGTATGTGTCTTGAGTACATAATTATATTGGTTGGAAGAAGGTTTTGAGAAATTTTCAGAAATTACATAAGTTTTTTGATTTTTTGATAAATTCCGATTTCGTGCGAATATTCGAGTATATTCTAGAAGACATCATTTTCTTGGTTCGAATAAGTATTTGAGAAATTGTAACAATTTCGGACGTTTTTTTTGATTTTTTTAATCAATTTCTCTTTCGTGCAATTTAAAGATTATGTGTCTTGAGCAAATAATTTTCTTTGTTGGAAGAATGTTTTGAGAAATTTTCAGAAATTACGTAAGTTTTTTGATTTTATCGATTTCGTGCGAATATTCGAGTATATGTTTTGAGTATATCATTTTCTTGGTTCGAATAAGTATTTGAGAAATTGTAAAAATTTCGGACTTTTTTTGATTTTTTGATCAATTTCTTTTTCGTGCAATTATAAGAGTATGTGTCTTGATTAAATACTTTTATTGGTTGGAAGATGGTTTTGAGAAATTTTCAGAAATTACGTAATTTTTTTGATTTTTTGATAAATTTCGATTTCGTGCGAATATTCGAGTATATGTTTTGAGTATATCATTTTTTTGGTTCGAATAAGTATTTGAGAAATTTTAACAATTTCGGACGTTTTTTTAATGTTTTGATAAATTTCAATTTCGTGCAATTATAAGAGTATGTGTCTTGAGTACATTGTTATCTTTTTTGGAAGAAGGTTTTGAGAAATTTTCAGAATTACGTAAGTTTTTTGATTTTTTATAATTCCGATTTCGTGCGAATATTCGAGTATATTCTAGAGTGTGTCATTTTCTTGGTTCGAATAAGTATTTGAGAAATTGTAACAATTTCGGACGTTTTTTTGATTTTTTGATAAATTTCTCTTTCGTGCAATTAAAAGAGTATGTGTCTTGAGTAAATAATTTTCTTGGTTGGAAGAAGGTTTTGATAAATTTTCAGAAATTACGTAAGTTTTTTGATTTTTTGATAAATTTCGATTTCGTGCGAATATTCGAGTATATGTTTTGAGTATATCTTTTTCTTGGTTCGAATAAGTATTCGAGAAATTTTAACAATTTCGGACGTTTTTTTGATTTTTTGATAAATTTCTATTTCGTGCAATTATAAGAGTATGTGTCTTGAGTACATAATTATATTGGTTCGAAGAAGGTTTTGAGAAATTTTCAGAAATTACGTAAGTTTTTTGATTTTTTGATAAATTTCGATTTCGTACGAATATTCGAGTATATGTTTTGAGTATATCATTTTCTTGATTTGAATAAGTATTTGAGAAATTTTAACAATTTCGGACGTTTTTTAAATGTTTTGATAAATTTTGATTTCGTGCGAATATTCGAGTATATGTTTTGAGTATATCATTTTCTTGGTTCGAATAAGTATTTGAGAAATTGTAACAATTTCGGACGTTTCTTGATGTTTGATCAATTTCTTTTTTCGTGCAATTATAAGAGTATGTGTCTTGATTAAATACTTTTATTGGTTGGAAGAAGGTTTTTAGAAATTTTCAGAAATTACGTAAGTTTTTTGATTTTTTGATAAATTTCGATTTCGTGCGAATATTCGAGTATATGTTTTGAGTATATCATTTTCTTGGTTCGAATAAGTATTTGAGAAATTTTAACAATTTTGGACGTTTTTTTTGATGTTTTGATAAATTTCTATTTCGTGTAATTATAAGAGTATGTGTCTTGAGTACATTGTTATCTTGGTTGGAAGAAGGTTTTGAGAAATTTTCACAATTACGTAAGTTTTTTGATTTTTTTATAAATTCCAATTTCGTGCGAATATTCGAGTATATGTCTAGAGTACATCATTTTCTTGGTTCGAATAAGTATTTGAGAAATTGTAGCTATTTCGGACGTTTTTTCTGATTTTTTGATCAATTTCTTTTTCGTGCAATTATAAGAGTATGTGTCTTGAGTAAATATTTTTCTTGGTTGGAAGAAGGTTTTGAGAAATTTTAAGAAACTACGCAAGTTTTTTGATTTTTTGATAAATTTCGATTTCGTGCGAATATTCGAGTATATGTTTTGAGTATATCATTTTCTTGGTTCGAATAAGTATTTGAGAAATTGTAACAATTTCGGACGTTTTTTGATTTTTTGATCAATTTCTTTTTCGTGCAATTATAAGAGTATGTGTCTTGATTAAATACTTTTATTGGTTGGAAGAAGGTTTTGAGAAATTTTCAGAAACTACGTAAGTTTTTTGATTTTTTGATAAATTTCGATTTCGTGCGAATATTCGAGTATATGTTTTGAGTATATCATTTTCTTGGTTCGAATAAGTATTTGAGAAATTTTAACAATTTCGGACGTTTTTTTTATGTTTTGATAAATTTATATTTCGTGCAATTATAAGAGTATGTGTCTTGAGTACATTGTTATCTTGGTTGGAAGAAGGTTTTGAGAAATTTTCAGAATTACGTAAGTTTTTTGATTTTTTTAAAATTCCGATTTCGTGCGAATATTCGAGTATTTGTCTAGAGTACATCATTTTCTCGGTTCGAATAAGTATTTGAGAAATTGAAACAATTTCGGAAGTTTTTTTGATTTTTTGATAAATTTCTCTTTCGTGCAATTAAAAGATTATGTGTCTTGAGTACATTGTTATCTTGGTTGGAAGAAGGTTTTGAGAAATTTTCAGAATTACGTAAGTTTTTTTATTTTTTGATAAATTACGATTTCATGCGAATATTCGAGTATATTTTAGAGTACATCATTTTCTTGGTTCGAATAAGTATTTGAGAAATCGTAGCAATTTCGGACGTTTTTTTGATTTTTTGATCAATTTCTTTTTCGTGCAATTATAAGAGTATGTGTCTTGATTAAATACTTTTATTGGTTGGAAGAAGGTTTTGAGAAAATTTCAGAAACTACGTAAGTTTTTTGAGTATATCATTTTCTTGGTTCGAATAAGTATTCGAGAAATTTTAACAATTTCGGACGTTTTTTTGATTTTTTGATAAATTTCTATTTCGTGCAATTATAAGAGTATGTGTCTTGAGTACATAATTATATTGGTTCGAAGAAGGTATTGAGAAATTTTCAGAAATTACGTAAGTTTTTTGATTTTTTGATAAATTTCGATTTCGTACGAATATTCGAGTATATGTTTTGAGTATATCATTTTCTTGATTTGAATAAGTATTTGAGAAATTGTAACAATTTCGGACGTTTTTTTAATGTTTTGATAAATTTTGATTTCGTGCGAATATTCGAGTATATGTTTTGAGTATATCATTTTCTTGGTTTGAATAAGTATTTGAGAAATCATAACAATTTCGGACGTTTCTTGATTTTTTGATCAATTTCTTTTTTCGTGCAATTATAAGAGTATGTGTCTTGATTAAATACTTTTATTGGTTGGAAGAAGGTTTTTAGAAATTTTCAGAAATTACGTAAGTTTTTTTATTTTTTGATAAATTTCGATTTCGTGCGAATATTCGAGTATATGTTTTGAGTATATCATTTTCTTGGTTCGAATAAGTATTTGAGAAATTTTAACAATTTTGGACGTTTTTTTGATGTTTTGATAAATTACTATTTCGTGCAATTATAAAGAGTATGTGTCTTGAGTACATTGTTATCTTGATTAGAAGAAGGTTTTGAGAAATTTTCAGAATTACGTAAGTTTTTTGATTTTTTTATAAATTCCGATTTCGTGCGAATATTCGAGTATATGTCTAGAGTACATCATTTTCTCGGTACGAATAAGTATTTGAGAAATTGTAACAATTTCGGTCGTTTTTTTGATTTTTTGATCAATTTCTCTTTCGTGCAATTAAAAGAGTATGTGTCTTGAGTAAATAATTTTCTTGGTTGGAAGAAGGTTTTTAGAAATTTTCAGAATTTACGTAAGTTTTTTGATTTTTTGATATATTGCGATTTCGTGCGAATATTCGAGTATATGTCTAGAGTACATCATTTTCTCGGTTCGAATAAGTATTTGAGAAATTGTAACAATTTCGGACTTTTTTTTGATCAATTTCTCTTTCGTGCAATTTAAAGAGTATGCGTCTTGAGCAAATAATGTTCTTTGTTGGAAGAATGTTTTGAGAAATTTTCAGAAATTACGTAAGTTTTTTGATTTTATGATAAATTTCGATTTCGTCCGAATATTCGAGTATATGTTTTGAGTATATCATTTTCTTGGTTCGAATAAGTATTTGAGAAATTGTAACAATTTCGGACGTTTTTGATTTTTTGATCAATTTCTTTTTCGTGCAATTATAAGAGTATGTGTCTCGAGTAAATAATTTTCTTGGTTGAAAGAAGGTTTTTAGAAATTTTCAGAAATTACGTAAGTTTTTTGTTTTTATGAAAAATTTCGATTTCGTGCGAATATTCGAGTATATGTTTTGAGTACATCATTTTCTTGGTTCAAATACTCTTATAATTGCACGAAATTAAAATTTATCAAAACATTAAAAAACGTCCGAAATTGTTAAAATTTCTCAAATACTTATTCGAACCAAGAAAATGATATACTCAAAACATATACTCGAATATTCGCACGAAATCGAAATTTATCAAAAAATCAAAAAACTTACGTAATTTCTGAAAATTTCTTAAAACCTTCTTCCAACCAATATAATTATGTACTCAAGACACATACTGATGTGAGAATCATGAAGAGTTTCAAATAGACATACAAGTCCAAAAGCAAGAGCATGGATTCTACATAATGTTTTGCATCATCATTGTATTCATATTTAGTGATTGTGCTAGTTTGGATTGAATTAGATATTAGTAGGCTTTTATTTAAGTTATTATCATGTTATTTTCGAATTATTGCTAGATGGGCAAACAAAAATGTTGTATTTAGCTTGTTATGAGCCCATTAGGTCATGGAAAGTCAATGGGTCCTAATCATTTTAATGGGAGATATACAACAACATTCATCCAAAAAAAAGTGGCTCTTTGGCTTGTGGAGAGTTTTCTCTCATGGATCCAAGTGATCCCATTCTTGAAACTTATCAAGGAGTATTCCTTGTGGCGTTCGTCATTTGATACCGAGGTTCCTACTTTTCTAAGTAGTGGGTCGAGGTGCGTCATGTTGATACCGAGGTTCCTACTTTTCTAAGCAGTGGGTCAAGGTGCATGTTGAAACCTTTGTTTCTTGCTTCGTGTTAAGCGATGGGTCGAGGTGCGATTTTACATACCAAGGTTCTTGTCTCAATTGTAGACAACGGGTCGAGGTTCGAATCATATACCGAGGTTCTTGCTTTGATAAGCAATGGGTAGGGGTTCATTTTGTTTCGTCGAGTCTTTGATTCATTCCTTAGTTCGTATCATTTGGTATCACAGCCTTGGTTTTTAAAAATCAAGCGCCTTCTTTGAGTCTTCTTGTCGTCGTTTTTTTCGCACAATCTTTGTTTCGTCGAGTCTTTGATTCATCCCTTAGTTCGTTTTGTTTGTTATTTATGTTTCGTGTCGGAAAAAAAAAGAGTGTCAAAACTCCTTCAAAAAAAAAAAAAAAGGTGAATTTTCGTCCAAGGAATATGTGATATTTTTAAAATGTATGGAAATGGGTTTTTCAAGAGTTTTGAGTAAGAAAATCTCTATCATAAATTTTGTTAACTTCAAATAGGATTCTTGATTGATTTTTTTCTTATTTTGGGCTCTAAATTTCCTAAATTATAAATCTTTTCAATATTATCACATATTATAATCCCATGTCTATTTTTTTACTATTCCTTCCATTTTTTGTGTCATTTTCGTCCAAATTTTCAATTATGGACCTAGAGCTTTGATCTTTTCAATTGTTATCCAACTAGGTCATAAAGTTGCAATTAGATCCCTCAAATTTTATTCTACAATTTGGTTCCTAAACTTCCAAGTTATTACAATCTCATTCTTTTATGTTGGGAGGATAAGATGTGAACATTGAAGCATAAACAAGATTTGAGGACAAATCTTTTTCAAAGAAAGGGAGAATGATGTGAGAATCATGAAGAGCTTCAAATAGACATACAAGTCCAAAAGCAAGAGCATGGATTCTACATAATGTTTTGCATCATCATTGTATTCATATTTAGTGATTGTGCTAGTTTGGATTGAATTAGATATTAGTAGGCTTTTATTTAAGTTATTATCATGTTATTTTCGAATTATTGCTAGATGGGCAAACAAAAATGTTGTATTTAGCTTGTTATGAGCCCATTAGGTCATGGAAAGTCAATGGGTCCTAATCATTTTAATGGGAGATATACAACAACATTCATCCAAAAAAAAGTGGCTCTTTGGCTTGTGGAGAGTTTTCTCTCATGGATCCAAGTGATCCCATTCTTGGAACTTATCAAGGAGTATTCCTTGTGGCGTTCGTCATTTGATACTGAGGTTCCTACTTTTCTAAGTAGTGGGTCGAGGTGCGTCATGTTGATACCGAGGTTCCTACTTTTCAAAGTAGTGGGTCAAGGTGCATGTTGAAACCTTTGTTTCTTGCTTCGTGTTGAGCGATGGGTCGAGGTGCGATTTTACATACCAAGGTTCTTGTCTCAATTGTAGACAACGGGTCGAGGTTCGAATCATATACCGAGGTTCTTGCTTTGATAAGCAATGGGTAGGGGTTCATTTTGTTTCGTCGAGTCTTTGATTCATTCCTTAGTTCGTATCATTTGGTATCACAGCCTTGGTTTTTAAAAATCAAGCGCCTTCTTTGAGTCTTCTTGTCGTCGTTTTTTTCGCACAATCTTTGTTTCGTCGAGTCTTTAATTCATCCCTTAGTTCGTTTTGTTTGTTATTTATGTTTCGTGTCGGAAAAAAAAAGAGTGTCAAAACTCCTTCAAAAAAAAAAAAAAAGGTGAATTTTCGTCCAAGGAATATGTGATATTTTTAAAATGTATGGAAATGGGTTTTTCAAGAGTTTTGAGTAAGAAAATCTCTATCATAAATTTTGTTAACTTCAAATAGGATTCTTGATTGATTTTTTTCTTATTTTGGGCTCTAAATTTCCTAAATTATAAATCTTTTCAATATTATCACATATTATAATCCCATGTCTATTTTTTTACTATTCCTTCCATTTTTTGTGTCATTTTCGTCCAAATTTTCAATTATGGACCTAGAGCTTTGATCTTTTCAATTGTTATCCATCTAGGTCATAAAGTTGCAATTAGATCCCTCAAATTTTATTCTACAATTTGGTTCCTAAACTTCCAAGTTATTACAATCTCATTCTTTTATGTTGGGAGGATAAGATGTGAACATTGAAGCATAAACAAGATTTGAGGACAAATCTTTTCAAAGAAAGGGAGAATGATGTGAGAATCATGAAGAG
Source organism: Haberlea rhodopensis (assembly GCA_907163345.1). NCBI lineage: Eukaryota > Viridiplantae > Streptophyta > Magnoliopsida > Lamiales > Gesneriaceae > Haberlea > Haberlea rhodopensis. Next base: position 29,946 of record CAJQUN010000802.1, on the reverse strand, counting down.
CTTCAAATAGACATACAAGTCCAAAAGCAAGAGCATGGATTCTACATAATGTTTTGCATCATCATTGTATTCATATTTAGTGATTGTGCTAGTTTGGATTGAATTAGATATTAGTAGGCTTTTATTTAAGTTATTATCATGTTATTTTCGAATTATTGCTAGATGGGCAAACAAAAATGTTGTATTTAGCTTGTTATGAGCCCATTAGGTCATGGAAAGTCAATGGGTCCTATAAATACTTGTATTTAATCATTTTAATGGGAGATATACAACAACATTCATCCAAAAAAAAGTGGCTCTTTGGCTTGTGGAGAGTTTTCTCTCATGGATCCAAGTGATCCCATTCTTGGAACTTATCAAGGAGTATTCCTTGTGGCGTTCGTCATTTGATACCGAGGTTCCTACTTTTCTAAGTAGTGGGTCGAGGTGCGTCATGTTGATACCGAGGTTCCTACTTTTCTAAGTAGTGGGTCAAGGTGCATGTTGAAACCTTTGTTTCTTGCTTCGTGTTAAGCGATGGGTCGAGGTGCGATTTTACATACCAAGGTTCTTGTCTCAATTGTAGACAACGGGTCGAGGTTCGAATCATATACCGAGGTTCTTGCTTTGATAAGCAATGGGTAGGGGTTCATTTTGTTTCGTCGAGTCATTGATTCATTCCTTAGTTCGTATCATTTGGTATCACAGCCTTGGTTTTAAAAATCAAGCGCCTTCTTTGAGTCTTCTTGTCGTCGTTTTTTTCGCACAATCTTTGTTTCGTCGAGTCTTTGATTCATCCCTTAGTTCGTTTTGTTTGTTATTTATGTTTCGTGTCGGAAAAAAAAAGAGTGTCAAAACTCCTTCAAAAAAAAAAAAAAAAGGTGAATTTTCGTCCAAGGAATATGTGATATTTTTAAAATGTATGGAAATGGGTTTTTCAAGAGTTTTGAGTAAGAAAATCTCTATCATAAATTTTGTTAACTTCAAATAGGATTCTTGATTGATTTTTTTCTCATTTTGGGCTCTAAATTTCCTAAATTATAAATCTTTTCAATATTATCACATATTATAATCCCATGTCTATTTTTTTACTATTCCTTCCATTTTTTGTGTCATTTTCGTCCAAATTTTCAATTATGGACCTAGAGCTTTGATCTTTTCAATTGTTATCCAACTAGGTCATAAAGTTGCAATTAGATCCCTCAAATTTTATTCTATAATTTGGTTCCTAAACTTCCAAGTTATTACAATCTCATTCTTTTATGTTGGGAGGATAAGATGTGAACATTGAAGCATAAACAAGATTTGAGGACAAATCTTTTTCAAAGAAAGGGAGAATGATGTGAGAATCATGAAGAGCTTCAAATAGACATACAAGTCCAAAAGCAAGAGCATGGATTCTACATAATGTTTTGCATCATCATTGTATTCATATTTAGTGATTGTGCTAGTTTGGATTGAATTAGATATTAGTAGGCTTTTATTTAAGTTATTATCATGTTATTTTCGAATTATTGCTAGATGGGCAAACAAAAATGTTGTATTTAGCTTGTTATGAGCCCATTAGGTCTTGGAAAGTCAATGGGTCCTATAAATACTTGTATTTAATCATTTTAATGGGAGATATACAACAACATTCATCCAAAAAAAGTGGCTCTTTGGCTTGTGGAGAGTTTTCTCTCATGGATCCAAGTGATCCCATTCTTGGAACTTATCAAGGAGTATTCCTTGTGGCGTTCGTCATTTGATACCGAGGTTCCTACTTTTCTAAGTAGTGGGTCGAGGTGCGTCATGTTGATACCGAGGTTCCTACTTTTCTAAGTAGTGGGTCAAGGTGCATGTTGAAACCTTTGTTTCTTGCTTCGTGTTAAGCGATGGGTCGAGGTGCGATTTTACATACCAAGGTTCTTGTCTCAATTGTAGACAACGGGTCGAGGTTCGAATCATATACCGAGGTTCTTGCTTTGATAAGCAATGGGTAGGGGTTCATTTTGTTTCGTCGAGTCTTTGATTCATTCCTTAGTTCGTATCATTTGGTATCACAGCCTTGGTTTTTAAAAATCAAGCGCCTTCTTTGAGTCTTCTTGTCGTCGTTTTTTCGCACAATCTTTGTTTCGTCGAGTCTTTGATTCATCCCTTAGTTCGTTTTGTTTGTTATTTATGTTTCGTGTCGGAAAAAAAAGAGTGTCAAAACTCCTTAAAAAAAAAAAAGGTGAATTTTCGTCCAAGGAATATGTGATATTTTTAAAATGTATGGAAATGGGTTTTTCAAGAGTTTTGAGTAAGAAAATCTCTATCATAAATTTTGTTAACTTCAAATAGGATTCTTGATTGATTTTTTTCTCATTTTGGGCTCTAAATTTCCTAAATTATAAATCTTTTCAATATTATCACATATTATAATCCCATGTCTATTTTTTTACTATTCCTTCCATTTTTTGTGTCATTTTCGTCCAAATTTTCAATTATGGACCTAGAGCTTTGATCTTTTCAATTGTTATCCAACTAGGTCATAAAGTTGCAATTAGATCCCTCAAATTTTATTCTACAATTTGGTTCCTAAACTTCCAAGTTATTACAATCTCATTCTTTTATGTTGGGAGGATAAGATGTGAACATTGAAGCATAAACAAGATTTGAGGACAAATCTTTTTCAAAGAAAGGGAGAATGATGTGAGAATCATGAAGAGCTTCAAATAGACATACAAGTCCAAAAGCAAGAGCATGGATTCTACATAATGTTTTGCATCATCATTGTATTCATATTTAGTGATTGTGCTAGTTTGGATTGAATTAGATATTAGTAGGCTTTTATTTAAGTTATTATCATGTTATTTTCGAATTATTGCTAGATGGGCAAACAAAAATGTTGTATTTAGCTTGTTATGAGCCCATTAGGTCATGGAAAGTCAATGGGTCCTATAAATACTTGTATTTAATCATTTTAATGGGAGATATACAACAACATTCATCCAAAAAAAAGTGGCTCTTTGGCTTGTGGAGAGTTTTCTCTCATGGATCCAAGTGATCCCATTCTTGGAACTTATCAAGGAGTATTCCTTGTGGCGTTCGTCATTTGATACCGAGGTTCCTACTTTTCTAAGTAGTGGGTCGAGGTGCGTCATGTTGATACCGAGGTTCCTACTTTTCTAAGTAGTGGGTCAAGGTGCATGTTGAAACCTTTGTTTCTTGCTTCGTGTTAAGCGATGGGTCGAGGTGCGATTTTACATACCAAGGTTCTTGTCTCAATTGTAGACAACGGGTCGAGGTTCGAATCATATACCGAGGTTCTTGCTTTGATAAGCAATGGGTAGGGGTTCATTTTGTTTCGTCGAGTCATTGATTCATTCCTTAGTTCGTATCATTTGGTATCACAGCCTTGGTTTTTAAAAATCAAGCGCCTTCTTTGAGTCTTCTTGTCGTCGTTTTTTTCGCACAATCTTTGTTTCGTCGAGTCTTTGATTCATCCCTTAGTTCGTTTTGTTTGTTATTTATGTTTCGTGTCGGAAAAAAAAAGAGTGTCAAAACTCCTTCAAAAAAAAAAAAAAAAGGTGAATTTTCGTCCAAGGAATATGTGATATTTTTAAAATGTATGGAAATGGGTTTTTCAAGAGTTTTGAGTAAGAAAATCTCTATCATAAATTTTGTTAACTTCAAATAGGATTCTTGATTGATTTTTTTCTCATTTTGGGCTCTAAATTTCCTAAATTATAAATCTTTTCAATATTATCACATATTATAATCCCATGTCTATTTTTTTACTATTCCTTCCATTTTTTGTGTCATTTTCGTCCAAATTTTCAATTATGGACCTAGAGCTTTGATCTTTTCAATTGTTATCCAACTAGGTCATAAAGTTGCAATTAGATCCCTCAAATTTTATTCTATAATTTGGTTCCTAAACTTCCAAGTTATTACAATCTCATTCTTTTATGTTGGGAGGATAAGATGTGAACATTGAAGCATAAACAAGATTTGAGGACAAATCTTTTTCAAAGAAAGGGAGAATGATGTGAGAATCATGAAGAGCTTCAAATAGACATACAAGTCCAAAAGCAAGAGCATGGATTCTACATAATGTTTTGCATCATCATTGTATTCATATTTAGTGATTGTGCTAGTTTGGATTGAATTAGATATTAGTAGGCTTTTATTTAAGTTATTATCATGTTATTTTCGAATTATTGCTAGATGGGCAAACAAAAATGTTGTATTTAGCTTGTTATGAGCCCATTAGGTCTTGGAAAGTCAATGGGTCCTATAAATACTTGTATATAATCATTTTAATGGGAGATATACAACAACATTCATCCAAAAAAAAGTGGCTCTTTGGCTTGTGGAGAGTTTTCTCTCATGGATCCAAGTGATCCCATTCTTGGAACTTATCAAGGAGTATTCCTTGTGGCGTTCGTCATTTGATACCGAGGTTCCTACTTTTCTAAGTAGTGGGTCGAGGTGCGTCATGGTGATACCGAGGTTCCTACTTTTCTAAGTAGTGGGTCAAGGTGCATGTTGAAACCTTTGTTTCTTGCTTCGTGTTAAGCGATGGGTCGAGGTGCGATTTTACATACCAAGGTTCTTGTCTCAATTGTAGACAACGGGTCGAGGTTCGAATCATATACCGAGGTTCTTGCTTTGATAAGCAATGGGTAGGGGTTCATTTTGTTTCGTCGAGTCTTTGATTCATTCCTTAGTTCGTATCATTTGGTATCACAGCCTTGGTTTTTAAAAATCAAGCGCCTTCTTTGAGTCTTCTTGTCGTCGTTTTTTTCGCACAATCTTTGTTTCGTCGAGTCTTTGATTCATCCCTTAGTTCGTTTTGTTTGTTATTTATGTTTCGTGTCGGAAAAAAAAGAGTGTCAAAACTCCTTAAAAAAAAAAAGGTGAATTTTCGTCCAAGGAATATGTGATATTTTTAAAATGTATGGAAATGGGTTTTTCAAGAGTTTTGAGTAAGAAAATCTCTATCATAAATTTTGTTAACTTCAAATAGGATTCTTGATTGATTTTTTTCTCATTTTGGGCTCTAAATTTCCTAAATTATAAATCTTTTCAATATTATCACATATTATAATCCCATGTCTATTTTTTTACTATTCCTTCCATTTTTTGTGTCATTTTCGTCCAAATTTTCAATTATGGACCTAGAGCTTTGATCTTTCCAATTGTTATCCAACTAGGTCATAAAGTTGCAATTAGATCCCTCAAATTTTATTCTACAATTTGGTTCCTAAACTTCCAAGTTATTACAATCTCATTCTTTTATGTTGGGAGGATAAGATGTGAACATTGAAGCATAAACAAGATTTGAGGACAAATCTTTTTCAAAGAAAGGGAGAATGATGTGAGAATCATGAAGAGCTTCAAATAGACATACAAGTCCAAAAGCAAGAGCATGGATTCTACATAATGTTTTGCATCATTATTGTATTCATATTTAGTGATTGTGCTAGTTTGGATTGAATTAGATATTAGTAGGCTTTTATTTAAGTTATTATCATGTTATTTTCGAATTATTGCTAGATGGGCAAACAAAAATGTTGTATTTAGCTTGTTATGAGCCCATTAGGTCATGGAAAGTCAATGGGTCCTATAAATACTTGTATTTAATCATTTTAATGGGAGATATACAACAACATTCATCCAAAAAAAAGTGGCTCTTTGGCTTGTGGAGAGTTTTCTCTCATGGATCCAAGTGATCCCATTCTTGGAACTTATCAAGGAGTATTCCTTGTGGCGTTCGTCATTTGATACCGAGGTTCCTACTTTTCTAAGTAGTGGGTCGAGGTGCGTCATGTTGATACCGAGGTTCCTACTTTTCTAAGTAGTGGGTCAAGGTGCATGTTGAAACCTTTGTTTCTTGCTTCGTGTTAAGCGATGGGTCGAGGTGCGATTTTACATACCAAGGTTCTTGTCTCAATTGTAGACAACGGGTCGAGGTTCGAATCATATACCGAGGTTCTTGCTTTGATAAGCAATGGGTAGGGGTTCATTTTGTTTCGTCGAGTCATTGATTCATTCCTTAGTTCGTATCATTTGGTATCACAGCCTTGGTTTTTAAAAATCAAGCGCCTTCTTTGAGTCTTCTTGTCGTCGTTTTTTCGCACAATCTTTGTTTCGTCGAGTCTTTGATTCATCCCTTAGTTCGTTTTGTTTGTTATTTATGTTTCGTGTCGGAAAAAAAAAGAGTGTCAAAACTCCTTCAAAAAAAAAAAAAAAAGGTGAATTTTCGTCCAAGGAATATGTGATATTTTTAAAATGTATGGAAATGGGTTTTTCAAGAGTTTTGAGTAAGAAAATCTCTATCATAAATTTTGTTAACTTCAAATAGGATTCTTGATTGATTTTTTTCTCATTTTGGGCTCTAAATTTCCTAAATTATAAATCTTTTCAATATTATCACATATTATAATCCCATGTCTATTTTTTTACTATTCCTTCCATTTTTTGTGTCATTTTCGTCCAAATTTTCAATTATGGACCTAGAGCTTTGATCTTTTCAATTGTTATCCAACTAGGTCATAAAGTTGCAATTAGATCCCTCAAATTTTATTCTACAATTTGGTTCCTAAACTTCCAAGTTATTACAATCTCATTCTTTTATGTTGGGAGGATAAGATGTGAACATTGAAGCATAAACAAGATTTGAGGACAAATCTTTTTCAAAGAAAGGGAGAATGATGTGAGAATCATGAAGAGCTTCAAATAGACATACAAGTCCAAAAGCAAGAGCATGGATTCTACATAATGTTTTGCATCATCATTGTATTCATATTTAGTGATTGTGCTAGTTTGGATTGAATTAGATATTAGTAGGCTTTTATTTAAGTTATTATCATGTTATTTTCGAATTATTGCTAGATGGGCAAACAAAAATGTTGTATTTAGCTTGTTATGAGCCCATTAGGTCATGGAAAGTCAATGGGTCCTATAAATACTTGTATTTAATCATTTTAATGGGAGATATACAACAACATTCATCCAAAAAAAGTGGCTCTTTGGCTTGTGGAGAGTTTTCTCTCATGGATCCAAGTGATCCCATTCTTGGAACTTATCAAGGAGTATTTCTTGTGGCGTTCGTCATTTGATACCGAGGTTCCTACTTTTCTAAGTAGTGGGTCGAGGTGCGTCATGTTGATACCGAGGTTCCTACTTTTCTAAGTAGTGGGTCAAGGTGCATGTTGAAACCTTTGTTTCTTGCTTCGTGTTAAGCGATGGGTCGAGGTGCGATTTTACATACCAAGGTTCTTGTTTCAATTGTAGACAACGGGTCGAGGTTCGAATCATATACCGAGGTTCTTGCTTTGATAAGCAATGGGTAGGGGTTCATTTTGTTTCGTCGAGTCTTTGATTCATTCCTTAGTTCGTATCATTTGGTATCACAGCCTTGGTTTTTAAAAATCAAGCGCCTTCTTTGAGTCTTCTTGTCGTCGTTTTTTTCGCACAATCTTTGTTTCGTCGAGTCTTTGATTCATCCCTTAGTTCGTTTTGTTTTTTATTTATGTTTCGTGTCGGAAAAAAAAAGAGTGTCAAAACTCCTTAAAAAAAAAAAATAAAAGGTGAATTTTCGTCCAAGGAATATGTGATATTTTTAAAATGTATGGAAATGGGTTTTTCAAGAGTTTTGAGTAAGAAAATCTCTATCATAAATTTTGTTAACTTCAAATAGGATTCTTGATTGATTTTTTTCTTATTTTGGGCTCTAAATTTCCTAAATTATAAATCTTTTCAATATTATCACATATTATAATCCCATGTCTATTTTTTTACTATTCCTTCCATTTTTTGTGTCATTTTCGTCCAAATTTTCAATTATGGACCTAGAGCTTTGATCTTTTCAATTGTTATCCAACTAGGTCATAAAGTTGCAATTAGATCCCTCAAATTTTATTCTACAATTTGGTTCCTAAACTTCCAAGTTATTACAATCTCATTCTTTTATGTTGGGAGGATAAGATGTGAACATTGAAGCATAAACAAGATTTGAGGACAAATCTTTTTCAAAGAAAGGGAGAATGATGTGAGAATCATGAAGAGCTTCAAATAGACATACAAGTCCAAAAGCAAGAGCATGGATTCTACATAATGTTTTGCATCATCATTGTATTCATATTTAGTGATTGTGCTAGTTTGGATTGAATTAGATATTAGTAGGCTTTTATTTAAGTTATTATCATGTTATTTTCGAATTATTGCTAGATGGGCAAACAAAAATGTTGTATTTAGCTTGTTATGAGCCCATTAGGTCATGGAAAGTCAATGGGTCCTATAAATACTTGTATTTAATCATTTTAATGGGAGATATACAACAACATTCATCCAAAAAAAAGTGGCTCTTTGGCTTGTGGAGAGTTTTCTCTCATGGATCAAGTGATCCCATTCTTGGAACTTATCAAGGAGTATTCCTTGTGGCGTTCGTCATTTGATACCGAGGTTCCTACTTTTCTAAGTAGTGGGTCGAGGTGCGTCATGTTGATACCGAGGTTCCTACTTTTCTAAGTAGTGGGTCAAGGTGCATGTTGAAACCTTTGTTTCTTGCTTCGTGTTAAGCGATGGGTCGAGGTGCGATTTTACATACCAAGGTTCTTGTCTCAATTGTAGACAACGGGTCGAGGTTCGAATCATATACCGAGGTTCTTGCTTTGATAAGCAACGGGTAGGGGTTAATTTTGAAAAATCGGAAATTTTTAAAAAAAATAAAAAAACTTACGTAATTCTGAAAATTTCTCAAAACCTTCTTCCAACCAAGAAAATTATTTACTCGAGACACACTCTTATAATTGCACGAAAAAGAAATTTAAAAAATAATCAAAAAAAACGTCCGAAATTGTTACTATTTCTCAAATACTTATTCGAACCAAGAAAATGATGTACTATAGAATATACTCGAAATTATAAGAGTATGTGTCTTGATTAAATACTTTTATTGGTTGGAAGAAGGATTTGAGAAATTTTCAGAAATTACGTAAGTTTTTTGATTTTTCGATAAATTTCGATTTCGTGCGAATATTCGAGTATATGTTTTGAGTATATCATTTTCTTGGTTCGAATAAGTATTCGAGAAATTTTAACAATTTCGGACGTTTTTTTAATGTTTTTCATAAATTTCAATTTCGTGCAATTATAAGAGTATGTGTCTTGAGTACATTGTTATCTTTGTTGGAAGAAGGTTTTGAGAAATTTTCAGAATTACGAAGTTTTTTGATTTTTTGATAAATTCCGATTTCGTGCGAATATTCGAGTATATTCTAGAGTATATCATTTTCTTGGTTCGAATAAGTATTCGAGAATTTTAACAATTTCGGACGTTTTTTTGATTTTTTGATAAATTTCTATTTCGTGCAATTATAAGAGTATGTGTTTTGAGTAAATAATTTTCTTGGTTGGAAGAAGATTTTTAGAAATTTTCAGAAATTACGTAAGTTTTTTTATTTTTGATAAATTTCGATTTCGTGTGAATATTCGAGTATATGTTTTGAGTATATCATTTTCTTGGTTCGAATAAGTATTTGAGAAATTTTAACAATTTCGGACGTTTTTTTGATTTTTTTTTAAATTTCTTTTTCGTGCAATTATAAGAGTGTGTCTCGAGTAAATAATTTTCTTGGTTGGAAGAAGGTTTTGAGAAATTTTCAGAAATTACGTAAGTTTTTTGATTTTTTGATAAATTTCGATTTCGTGCGAATATTCGAGTATATATTTTGAGTATATCATTTTTTTTGGTTCGAATAAGTATTTGAGAAATTTTAACAATTTCGGACGTTTTTTTAATGTTTTGATAAATTTCAATTTCGTGCAATTATAAGAGTATGTGTCTTGAGTACATTGTTATCTTGATTGGAAGAAGGTTTTGAGAAATTTTCAGAATTACGTAAGTTTTTTTATTTTTTTATTAATTCCGATTTCGTGAGAATATTCGAGTATATGTCTAGAGTACATCATTTTCTCGGTTCGAATAAGTATTTGAGAAATTGTAACAATTTCGGATGTTTTTTTGATTTTTTGATAAATTTCTCTTTCGTGCAATTAAAAGAGTATGTGTTTTGATTAAATACTTTTCTTGGTTGGAAGAAGGTTTTTAGAAATTTTCAGAAATTGATAAATTTCGATTTCGTGCGAATATTCGAGTATATGTTTTGAGTATATCATTTTCTTGGTTCGAATAAGTATTTGAGAAATTTTAACAATTTCAGACATTTTTTTGATGTTTTTGATAAATTTCTATTTCGTGCAATTATAAGAGTATGTGTCTTGAATACATAATTATATTTCTTGGAAGAAGATTTTGAGAAATTTTCAGAAATTACATAAGTTTTTTGATTTTTTGATAAATTCCGATTTCGTGTGAATATTCGAGTATATTCTAGAGTACATCATTTTCTTGGTACGAATAAGATTTGAGAAATAGTAACAATTTCGGACGTTTTTTTGATTTTTTGATAAATTTTTTTTTCGTGCAATTATAAGAGTACTTGTCTCGAGTAAATAATTTTCTTGGTTGAAAGAAGGTTTTTTAGAAATTTTCAGAAATTACGTAAGTTTTCTGATTTTTTGATAAATTAAAATTTCGTGCGAATATTCGAGTATATGTTTTGAGTATGTCATTTTCTTGGTTCGAATAAGTATTCGAGAAATTTTAACAATTTCGGACGTTTTTTTGATTTTTTGATAAATTTCTTTTTCGTGCAATTATAAGAGTATGTGTCTCGAGTAAATAATTTTATTGGTTGAAAGAAGGTTTTTAGAAATTTTCAGAAATTACGTAAGTTTTTTGATTTTTGGATATTTCGATTTCGTGCGAATATTCGAGTATATGTTTTGAGTATATCATTTTCTTGGTTCAAATAAGTATTCGAGAAATTTTAACAATTTCGGACGTTTTTTTAATGTTTTGATAAATTTCAATTTTGTGCAATTATAAGAGTATGTGTCTTGAGTACATTGTTATCTTTGTTGGAAGAAGGTTTTGAGAAATTTTCAGAATTACGAAGTTTTTTGATTTTTTGATAAATTCCGATTTCGTGCGAATATTCGAGTATATTCTAGAGTATATCATTTTCTTGGTTCGAATAAGTATTCGAGAATTTTAACAATTTCGGACGTTTTTTGATTTTTGATAAATTTCTATTTCGTGCAATTATAAGAGTATGTGTCTTGAGTAAATAATTTTCTTGGTTGAAGAAGGTTTTTTAAAAATTTCAGAAATTACGTAAGTTTTTTGATTTTTTTGATAAATTTCGATTCGTGCGAATATTCGAGTATATGTTTTGAGTATATCATTTTCTTGGTTCGAATAAGTATTTGAGAAATTTTAACAATTTCGGACGTTTTTTTGATTTTTTGATAAATTTCTATTTCGTTGCAATTATAAGAGTATGTGTCTTGAATACATAATTATATTGGTTGGATTAAGGTTTTGAGAAATTTTCAGAAATTACATAAGTTTTTGATTTTTTGATAAATTCCGATTTCGTGCGAATATTCGAGTATATTCTAGAGTAAATCATTTTCTTGGTTCGAATAAGTATTTGAGAATTAGTAACAATTTCGGACGTTTTTTTGATTTTTTTTTAAATTTCTTTTTCGTGCAATTATAAGATTGTGTCTCGAGTAAATAATTTTCTTGGTTGGAAGAAGGTTTTGAGAAATTTTCAGAAATTACGTAAGTTTTTGATTGTTTGATAAATTTCGATTTCGTGCGAATATTCGAGTATATGTTTGAGTATATCATTTTTTTGGTTCGAATAAGTATTTGAGAAATTTTAACAATTTCGGACGTTTTTTTAATGTTTTGATAAATTTCAATTTCGTGCAATTATAAGAGTATGTGTCTTGAGTACATTGTTATCTTGATTGGAAGAAGGTTTGAGAAATTTTCAGAATTATGTAAGTTTTTTTATTTTTTGATTAATTCCGATTTCGTGAGAATATTCGAGTATATGTCTAGAGTACATCATTTTCTCCGCTTCGAATAAGTATTTGAGAAATTGTAACAATTTCGGATGTTTTTTTGATTTTTGATAAATTTCTCTTTCGTGCAATTGAAAGAGTACGTGTCTTGATTAAATACTTTTCTTGTTGGACGAAGGTTTTTAGAAATTTCAGAAATTGATAAATTTCGATTTCGTGCGAATATTCGAGTATATGTTTTGAGTATATCATTTTCTTGGTTCGAATAAGTATTTGAGAAATTTTAACAATTTCGGATATTTTTTTGATGTTTTGATAAATTTCTATTTCGTGCAATTATAAGAGTATGTGTCTTGAGTACATAATTATATTTCTTGGAAGAAGATTTTGAGAAATTTTCAGAAATTACATAAGTTTTTTGATTTTTTGATAAATTCCGATTTCGTGTGAATATTCGAGTATATTCTAAAGTACATCATTTTCTTGGTTCGAATAAGTATTTGAGGAAATAGTAACAATTTCGGACGTTTTTTTTGATTTTTTGATAATTTTTTTTTTCGTGCAATTATAAGAGTACTTGTCTCGAGTAAATAATTTTCTTGGTTGAAAGAAGGTTTTAGAAATTTTCAGAAATTTACGTAAGTTTTTTAATTTTTTGATAAATTTCGATTTCGTGCGAATATTCGAGTATATGTTTTTGAGTATATAATTTTTTTTGTTCGAATAAGTATTTGAGAAATTTTAACAATTTCGGATGTTTTTTTGATTTTTTTGATAAATTTCTCATTCGTGTAGCAATTATAAGAGTATGTGTCTTGAGTACATTGTTATCTTGGTTGGAAGAAGGTTTTGAGAAATTTTCAGAATTACAAAGTTTTTTGATTTTTTGATAAATTCCGATTTCGATGCGAATATTCGAGTACATTCTAGAGTACATCATTTTCTTGGTTCGAATAAGTATTTGAGAATTGTAACAATTTCGGACGTTTTTTTTGATTTTTTGATAAAATTTCTTTTTCGTGCAATTATTAGAGATGTGTCTCGAGTAAATAATTTTCTTGGTTAAAAGAAGGTTTTTAGAAATTTTCAGAATTACAAAAATTTTTTGATTTTTTGATAAATTTCGATTTCGTGCGAATATTCGAGTATATGTTTTGAGTATATCATTTTCTTGGTTCGAATAAGTATTCGAGAAATTTTAACAATTTCGGAATGTTTTTTTTATTTTTGATAAATTTCTATTTCGTTGCAATTATAAGAGTATGTGTCTTGAGTACAATATTATATTGGTTGGAAGAAGGTTTTTAAGAAATTTTCAGAAATTACGTAAGTTTTTGATTTTTGATAAATTTCGATTTCGTGCGAATATTCGAGTATATGTTTTGAGTACATCATTTTCTTGGTTCGAATAAGTATTTGAGAAATTTTAACAATTTCGGACATTATTTTTTGATGTTTTGATAAATTTCTATTTCGTGCAATTATAAGAGTATGTGTCTTGAGTACATAATTATATTTCTTGGAAGAAGATTTTGAGAAATTTTCAGAAATTACATAAGTTTTTTGATTTTTTGATAAATTCCTATTTCGTGTGAATATTCGAGTATATTCTAGAGTACATCATTTTCTTGGTTCGAATAAGTATTTGAGAAATAGTAACAATTTCGGACGTTTTTTTGATTTTTTGATAATTTTTTTTTTCGTGCAATTATAAGAGTACTTGTCTCGAGTAAATAATTTTCTTGGTTGAAAGAAGGTTTTTAGAAATTTTCAGAAATTACGTAAGTTTATTGATTTTTTGATAAATTTCGATTTCGTGCGAATATTCGAGTATATGTTTTGAGTATATCATTTTCTGGTTCGAATAAGTATTCGAGAAATTTTAACAATTTCGGACGTTTTTTTGATTTTTTGATAAATTTCTTTTTCGTGCAATTATAAGAGTATGTGTCTCGAGTAAATAATTTTCTTGGTTGAAAGAAGGTTTTTAGAAATTTTCAGAAATTACGTAAGTTTTTGATTTTTTTGATAAATTTCGATTTCGTGCGAATATTCGAAGTATATGTTTTGAGTATATCATTTTCTTGGTTCGAATAAGTATTCGAGAAATTTTAACAATTTCGGACGTTTTTTTAATGTTTTGATAAATTTCAATTTCGTGCAATTATAAGAGTATGTGTCTTGAGTACATTGTTATCTTTGTTGGAAGAAGGTTTTTGAGAAATTTTCAGAATTACGAAGTTTTTTGATTTTTTGATAAATTCCGATTTCGTGCGAATATTCGAGTATATTCTAGAGTATATCATTTTCTTGGTTCGAATAAGTATTCGAGAAATTTTAACAATTTCGGACGTTTTTTTGATTTTTGATAAATTTCTATTTCGGTGCTATTATAAGAGTATGTGTCTTGAGTAAATAATTTTCTTGGTTGGAAGAAGGTTTTTAGAAATTTTCAGAAAATTACGTAAGTTTTTTGATTTTTTGATAAATTTCGATTTCGTCTGCGAATATTCGAGTATATGTTTTGAGTATATCATTTTCTTGGTTCGAATAAGTATTTGAGAAATTTTAACAATTTCGGACGTTTTTTGATTTTTTGATAAATTTCTATTTCGTGCAATTATAAGAGTATGTGTCTTGAGTACATAATTATATTGTTGGAATGAAGGTTTTGAGAAATTTTCAGAAATTACATAAGTTTTTTGATTTTTTGATAAATTCCGATTTCGTGCGAATATTCGAGTATATGTCTAGAGTACATCATTTTCTCGGTTCGAATAAGTATTTGAGAAATTGTAACAATTTTGGACGTTTTTTTGATTTTTTGATCAATTTCTATTTCGTGCAATTATAAGAGTATGTGTCTTGAGTACATAATTTTCTTGGTTGGAAGAAGGTTTTGAGAAATTTTCAGAATTACGTAAGTTTTTTGATTTTTTGATAAATTTCGATTTCGTGCGAATATTCGAGTATATGTCTTGAGTACATCATTTTCTTGGTTCGAATAAGTATTTGAGAAATTTTAACAATTTCGGACGTTTTTTTTATTTTTTGATAAATTTCTATTTCGTGCAATTATAAGAGTATGTGTCTTGAGTACATAATTTTCTTGGTTGGAAGAAGGTTTTGAGAAATTTTCAGAATTACGTAAGTTTTTTGATTTTTTGATAAATTTCGATTTCGTGCGAATATTCGAGTATATGTCTTGAGTACATCATTTTCTTGGTTCGAATAAGTATTTGAGAAATTTTAACAATTTCGGACGTTTTTTTGATTTTTTGATAAATTTCTATTTCGTGCAATTATAAGAGTATGTGTCTTGAGTACATAATTTTCTTGGTTGGAAGAAGGTTTTGAGAAATTTTCAGAATTACGTAAGTTTTTTGATTTTTTGATAAATTTCGATTTCGTGCGAATATTCGAGTATATGTCTTGAGTACATCATTTTCTTGGTTCGAATAAGTATTTGAGAAATTTTAACAATTTCGGACGTTTTTTTGATTTTTTGATAAATTTCTATTTCGTGCAATTATAAGAGTATGTGTCTTGAGTACATAATTTTCTTGGTTGGAAGAAGGTTTTGAGAAATTTTCAGAATTACGTAAGTTTTTTGATTTTTTGATAAATTTCGATTTCGTGCGAATATTCGAGTATATGTCTTGAGTACATCATTTTCTTGGTTCGAATAAGTATTTGAGAAATTTTAACAATTTCGGACGTTTTTTTGATTTTTTGATAAATTTCTATTTCGTGCAATTATAAGAGTATGTGTCTTGAGTACATAATTTTCTTGGTTGGAAGAAGGTTTTGAGAAATTTTCAGAATTACGTAAGTTTTTTGATTTTTTGATAAATTTCGATTTCGTGCGAATATTCGAGTATATGTCTTGAGTACATCATTTTCTTGGTTCGAATAAGTATTTGAGAAATTTTAACAATTTCGGACGTTTTTTTGATTTTTTGATAAATTTCTATTTCGTGCAATTATAAGAGTATGTGTCTTGAGTACATAATTTTCTTGGTTGGAAGAAGGTTTTGAGAAATTTTCAGAATTACGTAAGTTTTTTGATTTTTTGATAAATTTCGATTTCGTGCGAATATTCGAGTATATGTCTTGAGTACATCATTTTCTTGGTTCGAATAAGTATTTGAGAAATTTTAACAATTTCGGACGTTTTTTTGATTTTTTGATAAATTTCTATTTCGTGCAATTATAAGAGTATGTGTCTTGAGTACATAATTTTCTTGGTTGGAAGAAGGTTTTGAGAAATTTTCAGAATTACGTAAGTTTTTTGATTTTTTGATAAATTTCGATTTCGTGCGAATATTCGAGTATATGTCTTGAGTACATCATTTTCTTGGTTCGAATAAGTATTTGAGAAATTTTAACAATTTCGGACGTTTTTTTGATTTTTTGATAAATTTCTATTTCGTGCAATTATAAGAGTATGTGTCTTGAGTACATAATTTTCTTGGTTGGAAGAAGGTTTTGAGAAATTTTCAGAATTACGTAAGTTTTTTGATTTTTTGATAAATTTCGATTTCGTGCGAATATTCGAGTATATGTCTTGAGTACATCATTTTCTTGGTTCGAATAAGTATTTGAGAAATTTTAACAATTTCGGACGTTTTTTTGATTTTTGATAAATTTCTATTTCGTGCAATTATAAGAGTATGTGTCTTGAGTACATAATTTTCTTGGTTGGAAGAAGGTTTTGAGAAATTTTCAGAATTACGTAAGTTTTTTGATTTTTTGATAAATTTCGATTTCGTGCGAATATTCGAGTATATGTCTTGAGTACATCATTTTCTTGGTTCGAATAAGTATTTGAGAAATTTTAACAATTTCGGACGTTTTTTTGATTTTTTGATAAATTTCTATTTCGTGCAATTATAAGAGTATGTGTCTTGAGTACATAATTTTCTTGGTTGGAAGAAGGTTTTGAGAAATTTTCAGAATTACGTAAGTTTTTTGATTTTTTGATAAATTTCGATTTCGTGCGAATATTCGAGTATATGTCTTGAGTACATCATTTTCTTGGTTCGAATAAGTATTTGAGAAATTTTAACAATTTCGGACGTTTTTTTGATTTTTTGATAAATTTCTATTTCGTGCAATTATAAGAGTATGTGTCTTGAGTACATAATTTTCTTGGTTGGAAGAAGGTTTTGAGAAATTTTCAGAATTACGTAAGTTTTTTGATTTTTTGATAAATTTCGATTTCGTGCGAATATTCGAGTATATGTCTTGAGTACATCATTTTCTTGGTTCGAATAAGTATTTGAGAAATTTTAACAATTTCGGACGTTTTTTTGATTTTTTGATAAATTTCTATTTCGTGCAATTATAAGAGTATGTGTCTTGAGTACATAATTTTCTTGGTTGGAAGAAGGTTTTGAGAAATTTTCAGAATTACGTAAGTTTTTTGATTTTTTGATAAATTTCGATTTCGTGCGAATATTCGAGTATATGTCTTGAGTACATCATTTTCTTGGTTCGAATAAGTATTTGAGAAATTTTAACAATTTCGGACGTTTTTTTGATTTTTTGATAAATTTCTATTTCGTGCAATTATAAGAGTATGTGTCTTGAGTACATAATTTTCTTGGTTGGAAGAAGGTTTTGAGAAATTTTCAGAATTACGTAAGTTTTTTGATTTTTTGATAAATTTCGATTTCGTGCGAATATTCGAGTATATGTCTTGAGTACATCATTTTCTTGGTTCGAATAAGTATTTGAGAAATTTTAACAATTTCGGACGTTTTTTTGATTTTTTGATAAATTTCTATTTCGTGCAATTATAAGAGTATGTGTCTTGAGTACATAATTTTCTTGGTTGGAAGAAGGTTTTGAGAAATTTTCAGAATTACGTAAGTTTTTTGATTTTTTGATAAATTTCGATTTCGTGCGAATATTCGAGTATATGTCTTGAGTACATCATTTTCTTGGTTCGAATAAGTATTTGAGAAATTTTAACAATTTCGGACGTTTTTTTGATTTTTTGATAAATTTCTATTTCGTGCAATTATAAGAGTATGTGTCTTGAGTACATAATTTTCTTGGTTGGAAGAAGGTTTTGAGAAATTTTCAGAATTACGTAAGTTTTTTGATTTTTTGATAAATTTCGATTTCGTGCGAATATTCGAGTATATGTCTAGAGTACATCATTTTCTTGGTTCGAATAAGTATTTGAGAAATTTTAACAATTTCGGACGTTTTTTTGATTTTTTGATAAATTTCTATTTCGTGCAATTATAAGAGTATGTGTCTTGAGTACATAATTTTCTTGGTTGGAAGAAGGTTTTGAGAAATTTTCAGAATTACGTAAGTTTTTTGATTTTTTGATAAATTTCGATTTCGTGCGAATATTCGAGTATATGTCTTGAGTACATCATTTTCTTGGTTCGAATAAGTATTTGAGAAATTTTAACAATTTCGGACGTTTTTTTGATTTTTTGATAAATTTCTATTTCGTGCAATTATAAGAGTATGTGTCTTGAGTACATAATTTTCTTGGTTGGAAGAAGGTTTTGAGAAATTTTCAGAATTACGTAAGTTTTTTGATTTTTTGATAAATTTCGATTTCGTGCGAATATTCGAGTATATGTCTTGAGTACATCATTTTCTTGGTTCGAATAAGTATTTGAGAAATTTTAACAATTTCGGACGTTTTTTTGATTTTTTGATAAATTTCTATTTCGTGCAATTATAAGAGTATGTGTCTTGAGTACATAATTTTCTTGGTTGGAAGAAGGTTTTGAGAAATTTTCAGAATTACGTAAGTTTTTTGATTTTTTGATAAATTTCGATTTCGTGCGAATATTCGAGTATATGTCTTGAGTACATCATTTTCTTGGTTCGAATAAGTATTTGAGAAATTTTAACAATTTCGGACGTTTTTTTGATTTTTTGATAAATTTCTATTTCGTGCAATTATAAGAGTATGTGTCTTGAGTACATAATTTTCTTGGTTGGAAGAAGGTTTTGAGAAATTTTCAGAATTACGTAAGTTTTTTGATTTTTTGATAAATTTCGATTTCGTGCGAATATTCGAGTATATGTCTTGAGTACATCATTTTCTTGGTTCGAATAAGTATTTGAGAAATTTTAACAATTTCGGACGTTTTTTTGATTTTTGATAAATTTCTATTTCGTGCAATTATAAGAGTATGTGTCTTGAGTACATAATTTTCTTGGTTGGAAGAAGGTTTTGAGAAATTTTCAGAATTACGTAAGTTTTTTGATTTTTTGATAAATTTCGATTTCGTGCGAATATTCGAGTATATGTCTTGAGTACATCATTTTCTTGGTTCGAATAAGTATTTGAGAAATTTTAACAATTTCGGACGTTTTTTTTTTTTTTTGATAAATTTCTATTTCGTGCAATTATAAGAGTATGTGTCTTGAGTACATAATTTTCTTGGTTGGAAGAAGGTTTTGAGAAATTTTCAGAATTACGTAAGTTTTTTGATTTTTTGATAAATTTCGATTTCGTGCGAATATTCGAGTATATGTCTTGAGTACATCATTTTCTTGGTTCGAATAAGTATTTGAGAAATTTTAACAATTTCGGACGTTTTTTTGATTTTTTGATAAATTTCTATTTCGTGCAATTATAAGAGTATGTGTCTTGAGTACATAATTTTCTTGGTTGGAAGAAGGTTTTGAGAAATTTTCAGAATTACGTAAGTTTTTTGATTTTTTGATAAATTTCGATTTCGTGCGAATATTCGAGTATATGTCTTGAGTACATCATTTTCTTGGTTCGAATAAGTATTTGAGAAATTTTAACAATTTCGGACGTTTTTTTGATTTTTTGATAAATTTCTATTTCGTGCAATTATAAGAGTATGTGTCTTGAGTACATAATTTTCTTGGTTGGAAGAAGGTTTTGAGAAATTTTCAGAATTACGTAAGTTTTTTGATTTTTTGATAAATTTCGATTTCGTGCGAATATTCGAGTATATGTCTTGAGTACATCATTTTCTTGGTTCGAATAAGTATTTGAGAAATTTTAACAATTTCGGACGTTTTTTTGATTTTTTGATAAATTTCTATTTCGTGCAATTATAAGAGTATGTGTCTTGAGTACATAATTTTCTTGGTTGGAAGAAGGTTTTGAGAAATTTTCAGAATTACGTAAGTTTTTTGATTTTTTGATAAATTTCGATTTCGTGCGAATATTCGAGTATATGTCTTGAGTACATCATTTTCTTGGTTCGAATAAGTATTTGAGAAATTTTAACAATTTCGGACGTTTTTTTGATTTTTTGATAAATTTCTATTTCGTGCAATTATAAGAGTATGTGTCTTGAGTACATAATTTTCTTGGTTGGAAGAAGGTTTTGAGAAATTTTCAGAATTACGTAAGTTTTTTGATTTTTTGATAAATTTCGATTTCGTGCGAATATTCGAGTATATGTCTTGAGTACATCATTTTCTTGGTTCGAATAAGTATTTGAGAAATTTTAACAATTTCGGACGTTTTTTTGATTTTTGATAAATTTCTATTTCGTGCAATTATAAGAGTATGTGTCTTGAGTACATAATTTTCTTGGTTGGAAGAAGGTTTTGAGAAATTTTCAGAATTACGTAAGTTTTTTGATTTTTTGATAAATTTCGATTTCGTGCGAATATTCGAGTATATGTCTTGAGTACATCATTTTCTTGGTTCGAATAAGTATTTGAGAAATTTTAACAATTTCGGACGTTTTTTTGATTTTTTGATAAATTTCTATTTCGTGCAATTATAAGAGTATGTGTCTTGAGTACATAATTTTCTTGGTTGGAAGAAGGTTTTGAGAAATTTTCAGAATTACGTAAGTTTTTTGATTTTTTGATAAATTTCGATTTCGTGCGAATATTCGAGTATATGTCTTGAGTACATCATTTTCTTGGTTCGAATAAGTATTTGAGAAATTTTAACAATTTCGGACGTTTTTTTGATTTTTGATAAATTTCTATTTCGTGCAATTATAAGAGTATGTGTCTTGAGTACATAATTTTCTTGGTTGGAAGAAGGTTTTGAGAAATTTTCAGAATTACGTAAGTTTTTTGATTTTTTGATAAATTTCGATTTCGTGCGAATATTCGAGTATATGTCTTGAGTACATCATTTTCTTGGTTCGAATAAGTATTTGAGAAATTTTAACAATTTCGGACGTTTTTTTGATTTTTTGATAAATTTCTATTTCGTGCAATTATAAGAGTATGTGTCTTGAGTACATAATTTTCTTGGTTGGAAGAAGGTTTTGAGAAATTTTCAGAATTACGTAAGTTTTTTGATTTTTTGATAAATTTCGATTTCGTGCGAATATTCGAGTATATGTCTTGAGTACATCATTTTCTTGGTTCGAATAAGTATTTGAGAAATTTTAACAATTTCGGACGTTTTTTTGATTTTTTGATAAATTTCTATTTCGTGCAATTATAAGAGTATGTGTCTTGAGTACATAATTTTCTTGGTTGGAAGAAGGTTTTGAGAAATTTTCAGAATTACGTAAGTTTTTTGATTTTTTGATAAATTTCGATTTCGTGCGAATATTCGAGTATATGTCTTGAGTACATCATTTTCTTGGTTCGAATAAGTATTTGAGAAATTTTAACAATTTCGGACGTTTTTTTGATTTTTTGATAAATTTCTATTTCGTGCAATTATAAGAGTATGTGTCTTGAGTACATAATTTTCTTGGTTGGAAGAAGGTTTTGAGAAATTTTCAGAATTACGTAAGTTTTTTGATTTTTTGATAAATTTCGATTTCGTGCGAATATTCGAGTATATGTCTTGAGTACATCATTTTCTTGGTTCGAATAAGTATTTGAGAAATTTTAACAATTTCGGACGTTTTTTTGATTTTTGATAAATTTCTATTTCGTGCAATTATAAGAGTATGTGTCTTGAGTACATAATTTTCTTGGTTGGAAGAAGGTTTTGAGAAATTTTCAGAATTACGTAAGTTTTTTGATTTTTTGATAAATTTCGATTTCGTGCGAATATTCGAGTATATGTCTTGAGTACATCATTTTCTTGGTTCGAATAAGTATTTGAGAAATTTTAACAATTTCGGACGTTTTTTTGATTTTTTGATAAATTTCTATTTCGTGCAATTATAAGAGTATGTGTCTTGAGTACATAATTTTCTTGGTTGGAAGAAGGTTTTGAGAAATTTTCAGAATTACGTAAGTTTTTTGATTTTTTGATAAATTTCGATTTCGTGCGAATATTCGAGTATATGTCTTGAGTACATCATTTTCTTGGTTCGAATAAGTATTTGAGAAATTTTAACAATTTCGGACGTTTTTTTGATTTTTTGATAAATTTCTATTTCGTGCAATTATAAGAGTATGTGTCTTGAGTACATAATTTTCTTGGTTGGAAGAAGGTTTTGAGAAATTTTCAGAATTACGTAAGTTTTTTGATTTTTTGATAAATTTCGATTTCGTGCGAATATTCGAGTATATGTCTTGAGTACATCATTTTCTTGGTTCGAATAAGTATTTGAGAAATTTTAACAATTTCGGACGTTTTTTTGATTTTTTGATAAATTTCTATTTCGTGCAATTATAAGAGTATGTGTCTTGAGTACATAATTTTCTTGGTTGGAAGAAGGTTTTGAGAAATTTTCAGAATTACGTAAGTTTTTTGATTTTTTGATAAATTTCGATTTCGTGCGAATATTCGAGTATATGTCTTGAGTACATCATTTTCTTGGTTCGAATAAGTATTTGAGAAATTTTAACAATTTCGGACGTTTTTTTGATTTTTTGATAAATTTCTATTTCGTGCAATTATAAGAGTATGTGTCTTGAGTACATAATTTTCTTGGTTGGAAGAAGGTTTTGAGAAATTTTCAGAATTACGTAAGTTTTTTGATTTTTTGATAAATTTCGATTTCGTGCGAATATTCGAGTATATGTCTTGAGTACATCATTTTCTTGGTTCGAATAAGTATTTGAGAAATTTTAACAATTTCGGACGTTTTTTTGATTTTTTGATAAATTTCTATTTCGTGCAATTATAAGAGTATGTGTCTTGAGTACATAATTTTCTTGGTTGGAAGAAGGTTTTGAGAAATTTTCAGAATTACGTAAGTTTTTTGATTTTTTGATAAATTTCGATTTCGTGCGAATATTCGAGTATATGTCTTGAGTACATCATTTTCTTGGTTCGAATAAGTATTTGAGAAATTTTAACAATTTCGGACGTTTTTTTGATTTTTTGATAAATTTCTATTTCGTGCAATTATAAGAGTATGTGTCTTGAGTACATAATTTTCTTGGTTGGAAGAAGGTTTTGAGAAATTTTCAGAATTACGTAAGTTTTTTGATTTTTTGATAAATTTCGATTTCGTGCGAATATTCGAGTATATGTCTTGAGTACATCATTTTCTTGGTTCGAATAAGTATTTGAGAAATTTTAACAATTTCGGACGTTTTTTTGATTTTTTGATAAATTTCTATTTCGTGCAATTATAAGAGTATGTGTCTTGAGTACATAATTTTCTTGGTTGGAAGAAGGTTTTGAGAAATTTTCAGAATTACGTAAGTTTTTTGATTTTTTGATAAATTTCGATTTCGTGCGAATATTCGAGTATATGTCTTGAGTACATCATTTTCTTGGTTCGAATAAGTATTTGAGAAATTTTAACAATTTCGGACGTTTTTTGATTTTTTGATAAATTTCTATTTCGTGCAATTATAAGAGTATGTGTCTTGAGTACATAATTTTCTTGGTTGGAAGAAGGTTTTGAGAAATTTTCAGAATTACGTAAGTTTTTTGATTTTTTGATAAATTTCGATTTCGTGCGAATATTCGAGTATATGTCTTGAGTACATCATTTTCTTGGTTCGAATAAGTATTTGAGAAATTTTAACAATTTCGGACGTTTTTTTGATTTTTTGATAAATTTCTATTTCGTGCAATTATAAGAGTATGTGTCTTGAGTACATAATTTTCTTGGTTGGAAGAAGGTTTTGAGAAATTTTCAGAATTACGTAAGTTTTTTGATTTTTTGATAAATTTCGATTTCGTGCGAATATTCGAGTATATGTCTTGAGTACATCATTTTCTTGGTTCGAATAAGTATTTGAGAAATTTTAACAATTTCGGACGTTTTTTTGATTTTTGATAAATTTCTATTTCGTGCAATTATAAGAGTATGTGTCTTGAGTACATAATTTTCTTGGTTGGAAGAAGGTTTTGAGAAATTTTCAGAATTACGTAAGTTTTTTGATTTTTTGATAAATTTCGATTTCGTGCGAATATTCGAGTATATGTCTTGAGTACATCATTTTCTTGGTTCGAATAAGTATTTGAGAAATTTTAACAATTTCGGACGTTTTTTTGATTTTTTGATAAATTTCTATTTCGTGCAATTATAAGAGTATGTGTCTTGAGTACATAATTTTCTTGGTTGGAAGAAGGTTTTGAGAAATTTTCAGAATTACGTAAGTTTTTTGATTTTTTGATAAATTTCGATTTCGTGCGAATATTCGAGTATATGTCTTGAGTACATCATTTTCTTGGTTCGAATAAGTATTTGAGAAATTTTAACAATTTCGGACGTTTTTTTGATTTTTTGATAAATTTCTATTTCGTGCAATTATAAGAGTATGTGTCTTGAGTACATAATTTTCTTGGTTGGAAGAAGGTTTTGAGAAATTTTCAGAATTACGTAAGTTTTTTGATTTTTTGATAAATTTCGATTTCGTGCGAATATTCGAGTATATGTCTTGAGTACATCATTTTCTTGGTTCGAATAAGTATTTGAGAAATTTTAACAATTTCGGACGTTTTTTTGATTTTTTGATAAATTTCTATTTCGTGCAATTATAAGAGTATGTGTCTTGAGTACATAATTTTCTTGGTTGGAAGAAGGTTTTGAGAAATTTTCAGAATTACGTAAGTTTTTTGATTTTTTGATAAATTTCGATTTCGTGCGAATATTCGAGTATATGTCTTGAGTACATCATTTTCTTGGTTCGAATAAGTATTTGAGAAATTTTAACAATTTCGGACGTTTTTTTGATTTTTTGATAAATTTCTATTTCGTGCAATTATAAGAGTATGTGTCTTGAGTACATAATTTTCTTGGTTGGAAGAAGGTTTTGAGAAATTTTCAGAATTACGTAAGTTTTTTGATTTTTTGATAAATTTCGATTTCGTGCGAATATTCGAGTATATGTCTTGAGTACATCATTTTCTTGGTTCGAATAAGTATTTGAGAAATTTTAACAATTTCGGACGTTTTTTTGATTTTTTGATAAATTTCTATTTCGTGCAATTATAAGAGTATGTGTCTTGAGTACATAATTTTCTTGGTTGGAAGAAGGTTTTGAGAAATTTTCAGAATTACGTAAGTTTTTTGATTTTTTGATAAATTTCGATTTCGTGCGAATATTCGAGTATATGTCTTGAGTACATCATTTTCTTGGTTCGAATAAGTATTTGAGAAATTTTAACAATTTCGGACGTTTTTTTGATTTTTTGATAAATTTCTATTTCGTGCAATTATAAGAGTATGTGTCTTGAGTACATAATTTTCTTGGTTGGAAGAAGGTTTTGAGAAATTTTCAGAATTACGTAAGTTTTTTGATTTTTTGATAAATTTCGATTTCGTGCGAATATTCGAGTATATGTCTTGAGTACATCATTTTCTTGGTTCGAATAAGTATTTGAGAAATTTTAACAATTTCGGACGTTTTTTTGATTTTTTGATAAATTTCTATTTCGTGCAATTATAAGAGTATGTGTCTTGAGTACATAATTTTCTTGGTTGGAAGAAGGTTTTGAGAAATTTTCAGAATTACGTAAGTTTTTTGATTTTTTGATAAATTTCGATTTCGTGCGAATATTCGAGTATATGTCTTGAGTACATCATTTTCTTGGTTCGAATAAGTATTTGAGAAATTTTAACAATTTCGGACGTTTTTTGATTTTTTGATAAATTTCTATTTCGTGCAATTATAAGAGTATGTGTCTTGAGTACATAATTTTCTTGGTTGGAAGAAGGTTTTGAGAAATTTTCAGAATTACGTAAGTTTTTTGATTTTTTGATAAATTTCGATTTCGTGCGAATATTCGAGTATATGTCTTGAGTACATCATTTTCTTGGTTCGAATAAGTATTTGAGAAATTTTAACAATTTCGGACGTTTTTTTGATTTTTTGATAAATTTCTATTTCGTGCAATTATAAGAGTATGTGTCTTGAGTACATAATTTTCTTGGTTGGAAGAAGGTTTTGAGAAATTTTCAGAATTACGTAAGTTTTTTGATTTTTTGATAAATTTCGATTTCGTGCGAATATTCGAGTATATGTCTTGAGTACATCATTTTCTTGGTTCGAATAAGTATTTGAGAAATTTTAACAATTTCGGACGTTTTTTTGATTTTTTGATAAATTTCTATTTCGTGCAATTATAAGAGTATGTGTCTTGAGTACATAATTTTCTTGGTTGGAAGAAGGTTTTGAGAAATTTTCAGAATTACGTAAGTTTTTTGATTTTTTGATAAATTTCGATTTCGTGCGAATATTCGAGTATATGTCTTGAGTACATCATTTTCTTGGTTCGAATAAGTATTTGAGAAATTTTAACAATTTCGGACGTTTTTTTGATTTTTGATAAATTTCTATTTCGTGCAATTATAAGAGTATGTGTCTTGAGTACATAATTTTCTTGGTTGGAAGAAGGTTTTGAGAAATTTTCAGAATTACGTAAGTTTTTTGATTTTTTGATAAATTTCGATTTCGTGCGAATATTCGAGTATATGTCTTGAGTACATCATTTTCTTGGTTCGAATAAGTATTTGAGAAATTTTAACAATTTCGGACGTTTTTTTGATTTTTTGATAAATTTCTATTTCGTGCAATTATAAGAGTATGTGTCTTGAGTACATAATTTTCTTGGTTGGAAGAAGGTTTTGAGAAATTTTCAGAATTACGTAAGTTTTTTGATTTTTTGATAAATTTCTATTTCGTGCGAATATAAGAGTATATGTCTTGAGTACATAATTTTCTTGGTTGGAAGAAGGTTTTGAGAAATTTTCAGAATTACGTAAGTTTTTTGATTTTTTGATAAATTTCGATTTCGTGCGAATATTCGAGTATATGTCTTGAGTACATCATTTTCTTGGTTCGAATAAGTATTTGAGAAATTTTAACAATTTCGGACGTTTTTTTGATTTTTTGATAAATTTCTATTTCGTGCAATTATAAGAGTATGTGTCTTGAGTACATAATTTTCTTGGTTGGAAGAAGGTTTTGAGAAATTTTCAGAATTACGTAAGTTTTTTGATTTTTTGATAAATTTCGATTTCGTGCGAATATTCGAGTATATGTCTTGAGTACATCATTTTCTTGGTTCGAATAAGTATTTGAGAAATTTTAACAATTTCGGACGTTTTTTTGATTTTTGATAAATTTCTATTTCGTGCAATTATAAGAGTATGTGTCTTGAGTACATAATTTTCTTGGTTGGAAGAAGGTTTTGAGAAATTTTCAGAATTACGTAAGTTTTTTGATTTTTTGATAAATTTCGATTTCGTGCGAATATTCGAGTATATGTCTAGAGTACATCATTTTCTTGGTTCGAATAAGTATTTGAGAAATTTTAACAATTTCGGACGTTTTTTTGATTTTTTGATAAATTTCTATTTCGTGCAATTATAAGAGTATGTGTCTTGAGTACATAATTTTCTTGGTTGGAAGAAGGTTTTGAGAAATTTTCAGAATTACGTAAGTTTTTTGATTTTTTGATAAATTTCGATTTCGTGCGAATATTCGAGTATATGTCTTGAGTACATCATTTTCTTGGTTCGAATAAGTATTTGAGAAATTTTAACAATTTCGGACGTTTTTTTTTTTTTGATAAATTTCTATTTCGTGCAATTATAAGAGTATGTGTCTTGAGTACATAATTTTCTTGGTTGGAAGAAGGTTTTGAGAAATTTTCAGAATTACGTAAGTTTTTTGATTTTTTGATAAATTTCGATTTCGTGCGAATATTCGAGTATATGTCTTGAGTACATCATTTTCTTGGTTCGAATAAGTATTTGAGAAATTTTAACAATTTCGGACGTTTTTTTGATTTTTTGATAAATTTCTATTTCGTGCAATTATAAGAGTATGTGTCTTGAGTACATAATTTTCTTGGTTGGAAGAAGGTTTTGAGAAATTTTCAGAATTACGTAAGTTTTTTTGATTTTTTGATAAATTTCGATTTCGTGCGAATATTCGAGTATATGTCTTGAGTACATCATTTTCTTGGTTCGAATAAGTATTTGAGAAATTTTAACAATTTCGGACGTTTTTTTGATTTTTTGATAAATTTCTATTTCGTGCAATTATAAGAGTATGTGTCTTGAGTACATAATTTTCTTGGTTGGAAGAAGGTTTTGAGAAATTTTCAGAATTACGTAAGTTTTTTGATTTTTTGATAAATTTCGATTTCGTGCGAATATTCGAGTATATGTCTAGAGTACATCATTTTCTTGGTTCGAATAAGTATTTGAGAAATTTTAACAATTTCGGACGTTTTTTTGATTTTTGATAAATTTCTATTTCGTGCAATTATAAGAGTATGTGTCTTGAGTACATAATTTTCTTGGTTGGAAGAAGGTTTTGAGAAATTTTCAGAATTACGTAAGTTTTTTGATTTTTTGATAAATTTCGATTTCGTGCGAATATTCGAGTATATGTCTTGAGTACATCATTTTCTTGGTTCGAATAAGTATTTGAGAAATTTTAACAATTTCGGACGTTTTTTTGATTTTTTGATAAATTTCTATTTCGTGCAATTATAAGAGTATGTGTCTTGAGTACATAATTTTCTTGGTTGGAAGAAGGTTTTGAGAAATTTTCAGAATTACGTAAGTTTTTTGATTTTTTGATAAATTTCGATTTCGTGCGAATATTCGAGTATATGTCTTGAGTACATCATTTTCTTGGTTCGAATAAGTATTTGAGAAATTTTAACAATTTCGGACGTTTTTTTGATTTTTTGATAAATTTCTATTTCGTGCAATTATAAGAGTATGTGTCTTGAGTACATAATTTTCTTGGTTGGAAGAAGGTTTTGAGAAATTTTCAGAATTACGTAAGTTTTTTGATTTTTTGATAAATTTCGATTTCGTGCGAATATTCGAGTATATGTCTTGAGTACATCATTTTCTTGGTTCGAATAAGTATTTGAGAAATTTTAACAATTTCGGACGTTTTTTTGATTTTTTGATAAATTTCTATTTCGTGCAATTATAAGAGTATGTGTCTTGAGTACATAATTTTCTTGGTTGGAAGAAGGTTTTGAGAAATTTTCAGAATTACGTAAGTTTTTTGATTTTTTGATAAATTTCGATTTCGTGCGAATTCGAGTATATGTCTTGAGTACATAATTTTCTTGGTTCGAATAAGTATTTGAGAAATTTTCAGAATTACGTAAGTTTTTTGATTTTTTGATAATTTCGATTTCGTGCGAATATTCGAGTATGTGTCTTGAGTACATCTTTTCTTGGTTGGAGAAGTTTTGAGAAATTTTCACAATTTCGTACGTTTTTTGATTTTTTGATAAATTTTATTTTCGTGCAATTATAAGAGTAATGTGTCTTGAGTACATATTTTCTTGGTTGGAAAAGTTTTGAGAAATTTTCAGAAATTACGTACGTTTTTTTGATTTTTTGATAAATTTCGATTTTCCTGCGATATTCGAGTATGTCTTGTGTACATCATTTCTTTGTTCGATAGTTTTTGAGAAATTTTAAAGAATTTCGTACTTTTTTTGATTTTTTGATAAATTTATATTTCTTGCATTATAAGAGTATGTGTCTTGAGTACATAATTTTCTGTTGGAATAGGTTTTGAGAAATTTTCAGAAATTACGTAAGTTTTTTGATTTTTGATAAATTTCGATTTCTTGCGAATATTGAGTATATGTCTTGAGTACATAATTTTCTTGGTTGGAAGAAGGTTTGAGAAATTTTCATAAATTACGTATGTTTTTTGATTTTTTGATAAATTCCGATTTCGTGCGATATTCGAGTATATGTCTAGAGTACATCAAGT